>JBBVQN010000086.1:0-39527 GCA_038993655.1 Talaromyces verruculosus | reverse complement strand
AGGGTTGCCCAATGGGAGTCCCATGGGACTATGGTCCCACGGGACTAGGGGTCCCGCCCGCCCATGGACACAGGGGTCAGTCCCATCTGGCGCCCATGGGAGTCCCATGGGACTTGCAGAGGTCTAAAGATAAGAAGGGTTGGTACAAGGCTATCCAGATCTATAATATCATTGATAGCCTTAATAGCCATTTATAGAGCTGCTTTAAGAGAGATATTAAAGAGCTCTTCTTTTATAACTTTATATAAGTAGCAGAGTATAATATAGTATTATTTAATAGTACTAATTGATCAATGGGCTTTGATAGGTATAGTAATAATAATAATATTTATTACTAAAGCATCCTATAAGAATTCCTTATTAATAAAGTTCTTACTAGTATTAGTAATAATAAAATCTAAAGGGCTAAGATATATATTGATCTATATAATCTATAATATAGTCTATATTACTTTTGCTGAGATATTTTCAAGCTAATATACAGCATTAAAGTATATAGCTTTATCAATAATATATAGCATCAGTTTACTATTAATATACATTATATCAATAATAATTGAATGATTGAAGCTAATATTGTCCTATATCATAAATCTAAAGCAACTAGGAGATTAGCTATAGATTTAATAATAGTGGTAAAATTTCTATATATACTTTAGTGCTTTAATATCAATATCATAGCCAGTATGTATAAGTAGTTTTCAAAGCTTTTTAACTAATAGGTGGCTAAACTAATAATGTAAGCAGTGTAGCTTAGTCTTTGTAAAGAAGTATATATCAGTATTAAAAGATTCAATTAAGTATGATTTAAGTAAGTAATCCTATATAAGGAATAAATAACTAAAGTATTATAAAATTAACATTATTATACTAGAGCTTAGTCTAATAAGAATATTTTTTATATTATTAAAATAGATGCTAAGTCAGTTTATATCTTTAATTAAAAGTAGAAATAGTGTTATTGCCTTAATAATATAAAATTATATATTATTAATAAAAGTTAGTATATCAATTAATCTAATAGATTTAATTAATTCACCTGGTTTAAATTGTATGGTTACTTAATCTACTATAAAGATATTAAGTACAATATTACTAGCAGTCCTTTGGTAGGTAAGATATTAAGTATATCCAGCTATAGAGTGCTCTACAGTACTAGTATTAATTAGGATCCCTATAAATATATTTATTAAATAATATAATTCAATAAGAAAAGAATATTAAGATATTACTAGAAGAGCATTATATAGTGTATCAATTATTATTATAATATCTTAAATATTATCCTTAACTAATTCTAGGCTATCTTTAGATTATAGCTTTATCTAGAGGAAATAGACTGTAGAATAGTTAGTAAGATTAATAACAAGAGATTTAAGATATTCTTTATACTCTAGATTAGTAATTATAAAGTAATTATTAGTATATACTATTCCTTTGCTTTTATGGTCTTATATTTCATATCTACTAGGCATATCTATGCTTATTAGGAATACTTTAAAATCTTTATTATTATTTAGATTATCTTAATTTATAGCTACTAAAGGTTATCCTTTTTTAGTAGTTAGATATACTTTAATTTAGTCTATATATAATTATAAGGCTCTGTTTTATTCCTTTAGAGTATAATTAGTTAACCAGTACCCAATCTTTTTATAGATATTATATATTTTTAGTAAATAATTCTATAAAGAGCTACAGCATCTACAGTTACTATATTATTACTAATTTTAGTATAGTAAGTAGCCTTAGTATAGTGATTATAACTATTAATAGTAGTAGTAATAGTCTATATAATATACCTTAATAAGGTATTATACTGTAGCTTATCTTATGTTTTTATACTAGTTAATACTTGATTATAGATCTTCTATAAGGCTGGTAATAGTTAGTGAAGGTTTTTTTATAATAGTATAGCATATAGGAATAAAGCAAGTAGCTAATATCAACTTTATATAATATATAATATTATTTTAAATCTGTGAGTGAAGCTTATTATATAATCAGTATAGTTCTTATAGCATAAGCTCAAGGCATTCAGTAATTAATTTCTCTAAGTTCTTGCTTATAATATATGATAAGATTATTATATCTTATTGCTTTTATATATACTATAAGTACTCTTTATTTTTATAGTTATTTTTAATAGCTGCTACTAGGTCAGTTTATAGCTCAGTTCATTACTTGATATTATTAAAGTAAAATTATAATATATTACCTTTAAGTATAACCCAGAAAACTTGTTTTATTATTTTAGTAGTATATATATTAATACTTTAATATATCTCTATAAAGATTCAATAGTATATATTAAAGGTATTCTTACTTCCTTTATACTTGATCTCCTTATTATAAGCTTTCTATAGATAGCTAATATTAGTGCTATTTAGAGGTCTGCTTTATTCTATATATAATATTTTAACATCCTGTTATCTAGGGGTTATTAGGGGTATAGTAGATTTATATATTATAGCTATGCTGGGGGTTATTAGGTTAAAGAATTACTATATAAGAGATAGTTTTAATACTACTTCCTATAATAAAAGTTACTATAATCTTTATCTTATTATTAGTCCTAGGGATATAATCATAAGTGGTAAAAGTATTTCTAATTATTTAAAGTGAATAGTCTATTGTACTAGTTCAGGGCTTATATCTTAGAGTCTATAGATTATAGATCTATATACAAGCTCAATATTCAGTGAATTAAATATCCCTTAGTGCTGTATATAATATATAATCTTAGTTTTAGTCTATTTATATTACTCTAGTTTAGTAATTACTTTAGTAAATATAATAGTAGTATATTATTATTCTTTTATTATATATATACTATTAATTTAAAGAGCATTATATAGATGGACAAGAATCTTTAATAGTATAATTTATAAAGATTCTTTGCTCTATACTTTAAAGTCTTTATGGAATGTATTCTATAAGTTTTTATTATATAGGTTAGTGTAGTCCTTAATATAGGCTATAAAGCACTTTTTAATAGTTTTAGCATTCTTATCTATTAGATCAAAGCTTTTTAAATAATCTATAATTAGAGCTATCTTAACAGGATTTCCAGCGCGTGGTTCAGAATGATAGAGATAGAATGCAAATTAAAACTAAGTGAACAGCTTAATCTAGGCGTAATAAAGAAGAAATAAGGGCTCTAAGCTGATCTATAGGCCTCATTGATCAGTATTAGTTTAACTATAATCCATATTATGAAGCATAGATGATAGTAAGATTAGTCTAACAAGTCTACAAATTGAGCCTGCTTATAAGCATAAAATATTCAAATATAAACGACTGATCCTCAAAACTGTAGGGGCTCGGGGATGGCTAGGTGGCTATATACGACGACGCGTAGCCGGGGCTAGGGATATAATAATCCCGCTCCGGTGCGCGATACATTCACTATGCGTATGGCGCTGTAGGCGCCGATACGTAGCGTTGTTAATCCGACAGTTAATGACAATAATTGATCTATTTTTAGTCCTCACTAGATAAAGCGTGCCTCTGACAGTGTCGAATTTGACACTGCTGTAGCAGGCAGACTCTTCCCCGCTCTTTCTCATCTCTGGATATATTTTTATGAGCTTCGATGAAGCTTCTTGTTGGCATCCAGATAAGATTCTTGCCCTTTATTCCGGATTCATGAGTACGAAATGTGACTTGTTTATCCTCTTTTCGTTTGGATAGCATCGCCAGGAAGTCCTCTTCCAACATAAGTACCAACTTTCAAGAGTTATCTGGGGTTGACATTAGGACTTCAGGAGTGCGACGATGGATTACATAGAGCTTCCAGACAATTCCCATCCTCATGCGCTAGTCCCGGACCTGGGCGGCCCAGAATTCGACAACAAAGGCTTCCAAGAATATGATCAACGACAGGGCTGGGACTACCATTTGCTCCGGAAGTATTCCATTCAGAGAGCTCGAAAAGATTGGCCAAGTTACCTTGACACTATGAAAGCCATGGACTATGAACCCCATGGTATAATTATGTCTCCTGGTCCAGATGACCCTCCAGTATTTTTCAAAAAAATAAAAAAAATTTTTAAGGCATCGATTACTTCGAACTCTCATAGCACAGTTCTTGCAGACTTAGATTCTATTTGGAGTACTGCAAGAAGCTCCCAACAGACCTGTTTTCAGGCACGAAGTTATTACAATTCATACCACACTTGAGGGTGAACAATTCAGAATCTTGACACTCCGTCCATTATTTGAAGAATTTGAGGTTAGAAGACACGGCATAAGATCGGACCCTTCATAGGCCGCTCGACTTTCATACAGCCTGACAAGCGCTGCAGCGATCCTCTCGGATATATCAAACTTTTGGAAAACATTTTGGCACGACATTCTCCATCTACCTGTTTTTCTATGTCTTTCGGTTCTTACTCAGACATTAGACAGTAATGCTAGAATTTTCACGGATGGATGGTTAGTGGTCAGATCATATGCTCATAATGAGTGCCGGCCTCTACAGAAAATATTGATTCAAGAGCATGGGTATTGTCTGAGTATGATTCATCGCCTGCTGGAAACTTCGGGGTATGCTGGCTTATATTATCCTTCCCTGATTCGAAAATTACGGGGGAAAAAACGCATCATGAATGCACGAAGCATTTCCGTGTTGCTTCAAATGTTGACGTTGATAATTATGAGACTCCGCACAGTTCTAAAATTTGTTCATGCTGTGTATCGAGCTGCGACCATAAGCGAATTTCATGTCCTTGTCATTTCATAGAGATATCAGCAAGCGAGCTGTTTACAGCATACTATGATAATGAATTTCCTCTTCTTATGATTCAGAATAATAAATTAGAGGTAGTTAAATTCAAATAAGGCATTCAATATGTTGCCATCAGTCACGTCTGGTCAGATGGCAGGGAATCCAAACAACAATGCGCTACCTTTGTGCCAGCTTGAGTCAATATATCAGCTCGTTTCAGATCTGACTTCTGATAGCAGATATTTATTCTGGATTGTTACTATTTGTGTGCCAATTGAAGGACCCTCAAAAAAAGAGGCAATCATGCGTATGGCACAAATTTTCCAGTCTACAAGTTATGTACTTGTTCTTGCCGAAGAGCTTTTATTGTGTGATTTACCGTCTTCACCTGATGAATGCCTCTCCTGGATATTCTCCACCAAATGGATGACACGACTTTGGATAATGCAAGAAGCATGTTTGGCAAAACAGCTCGTGTTTCAGTTTCGTGATAAGCTGGTAACCTTTCACCAACTTTGCCGCAGTCTCGTTGTCGTGTATAAGGATAACAAAAAATGCAGCTGTTCTCGATTAATGGGGTTACAAATGATACTATAAATGAATACTTTCTCTAGAGGTCAACTGCATGAAATGCAGGATGGATATTACAACAAACAGAAAATAGATAGTGAACTACCACTTGTACGCTTTTGGCTGGCTCTCAAATATCATCATACCTCGAAACCCCTTGATACTGCAATTTATGGGTCGATTCTATTAGATACTAATCTTGGCCCTATCCTAGAAGTGAAGGACAAAGAAAAAATGCAGGTATTTTGGTCTTCCCAAAAAATCATGCCTATGGCTGTGCTATGGGTAAATGGACCTCGCTTGTAATCTAACAGCTTCCAATGGGCTCCTTGCAATCTCATTGATCCCTTTACATCAGGTTACCCTTATTCTCCTCCAAGTCAGCCAACAGAGTATGGGCTTTTCATGCATAGAGTAGAAGCCATTATGCTGGATGATGTGATGCTGCTAAAAAGTACAACTACTTATGCAATTTATTATTTTGCCCTTCCAGCTTCTAGTGATAAACACTTTTTGTGTTTGAACGGTAAGAATGGCAACAAATCCTGGAGCGATTTCACCACATTTTGGCATGGCAGATGTGTATTGCTGCTTCCCCCAATATAGTATAGGGATGTAACCTTTAAAGCTGCTCTAATACTTCCCAATGAAGAGCATACTCTCGACCACAGTCCTAGTACTGAACCGAGATGATTTACTGCCCAGTATCTCACTCTGGTAGGTATATTCAGAGAATGTGAAGATTTAGATTTTTATTTGCGAGGAACTATTGAAAACTTCGATCAGCAATACTTGGACTCAGAAAATAGCAGTATACAGTTCCTGAGTGTCGGAAGTTTACGATGCATAAGTCCTTTGCAAAGATGGTGTATCTACTGATATTGGTATTGAAGTAGATCTCATATTATACCAGAGACCAAGCAAAAGAGGAGACTAGGGCTAAAGTGCTATAATATATAGACAGAAGATGCTGGTAAGATGAGACAATTCAATACTGGCATACTCAGCGCAAAATTTTGGGGTCTCCAAATCTATTCTATATGATACACTGTCACTAGTAATGGTCTCTTATTTTTGGGGACGACAGGGCAAAAGTGGATCAATTAAATAGCTCCTAGCTCCGAGACTCATAAATCACTTTCTATTTTGCTACCTGAGCCTTCCTTATTGAATAATTTCAATTAAAACAAGTAGTGGGCAGGTATTGCAATGGAACAGCTGAGAAAGACGTGTATTTCCGTTTACGGCCAAAAGGATAAACATCATCCTCGAACGCGGATTAGACCCCAAACCAGAATATGTAACAAACTGGGAATGGGCTGTTTTCCAGGAGGAGGGATGGATAGGGAAAGAAGGACACATTTCGCTTAATGCACTTAGAACTGAAGAGATACAATGTCAAGTGAGCCAAAATAGCTCCCTTAGAGCGTGGGCGTCGATGAATATGGTGAGATTGAGCAAGGATACAGAGAGCGAGAAATGTAAGTAACATGCTGCACAGCATGCACCAGTGTTAGGAACCAATTGAGCGTGGTGGAAATTGACCTCGCGGTCATGCAAGTTGATTCTCCAGACATCAAGGCGAATGTGGGTTAGAACAAATTACAAGACGGTGTCAAGTGTTAACAATCACCTTGTTGAATGTAGTGTTAAATTGAGTTGGTTATTGTTATTCTTTATAGCTTATTCTATAGTATACTACAATAACTATGTTATAAATTATTTAGTGCCTAATAGGTTTAAGCATATATCTAGATCGCAGCAATATAGACTATAGCTAGCTACAGCAGGTATATCAATTCTACTACTACTACTACTACTACTACTACTACTACTACTACAAACACACGGCGTTCGTACGCGCTGAAACGTAAGATTATCGAACCGACACTAATCTTTTCGAGTGAGTTTCTCCACTGCTTCTTTGACCCTACAAGACCAGTTAGACTGATTCAGCTTAGGAGGAAGGATCAGAACCTACATATCACCCATGGCCACCATACAGACTGTCTGCCAAATACCCAAGCCGATGCGTGGAGTGACACCTCGATATAGGCCGGCAATACCATTCTGCTGATAGATGTATCTGAACGCACTTAGCATGCTCAGGTTTTTAGGTCGATTAGGATCAGCCTTCATGCTTTGCATCTCCACACGAACAACTTCAATGGGCTGATTCCACGCAGACAATCCTCCACCTAGCCCAGATGCTAGAATTTTCTCATAGGCATTCAAATCTCCATTCTCCTTGCCAGTAACGGATCGGATAGCATTCTCTGCCAACCTTGACAACCCAAACCGAGAGCCCCAATTGGTCACTTGTCGAACAGCGACGGCATTGACACCTTTGTTGATACCGCGAATTCCCTCCTTTCGATAGATATTCATAAACGTGGCCCAGGTTGATGGGGGCTTGCCGCCCTTTTCGATAATCTTGTTCTTCGTAATTTCGGCAGTTTTCATACATGTGCAGAAACCGACTGTTGCGTAGGCTTGGGCGAGCCCACCTACCATGCCACTTGTGATACCGGCGCTGAAGTTTCCGAATCCGACTTTTCGGGCGAATTGATCGGTTTCACTGGCGACGAATAGCAGGACGGCACCTTTGGACGAGGCTTCGATCCATGCCCAGGGAATGAGGCCCTGGTAGACTGTTATATTGAGCGCCGTTCTTTCAGGATTTACAGCATGATGGAAGACTCACATCCTAGGAGACCGCCACGGGCCCAGATACGCCTCAGTGCCATTCCGAATGTATCGCTTCGGTTTGCTGCCATGGTCGTTTTGATCACTTCTAATGGCTGAGAGAAACATGAATGTTAGTTCTTTGTGCAATTTGAATAGAGGTGCTGTATCCGTACCTGTCCTAAGGAAGTGACCCTGCAAGTTAATTAGAAGTCGTCGATAAGAAGATAATTGCATTGTCAGACTCACTCGAACATGTTCAAACCAGCACCCACTAGCAACAATGTCAGTCATCCTCTTCTCCAAAACATGCTCGCAATTCGAGCTCATCGCCACTTCTCCGTGTGACCTTTGTAGTACTCACACAGCAAGGTGCTGAACTTGATTTCCTTTGGCGGAGGCCCAGCCACCATTTTGACGGTTGAATGAGAGTAGGATTGATGGGTTTCTGGCACTCGACTCCCAAAATGGTGTGTCTCTTTTTCATTTCGATAATTATGTGCCCCTCAAATTAAAATATGTCTGATACCCTTCAATTGTTCCGATAATCGGTATTTACTTTCTGAGCGAAAGCACAAATATCATGAGTGGGTCTCTGGTATCGGAGCGCTCCCAGGACATGGCTTCAATTTGCTTGCCTTTCCCGGAGTCCGTTGTTAGGGTTAATATCATACTTAAATGGTCGATACCAACAGCCCGAGGCCGACTCCGCCAGTTTTCTAAGATAAGTAGAACTTAGAAAAAGCAGCTAGTTTTAGCATTCTTCGGAAACCTAGCGCTTTGAGATCCTACTCCATTCCCAAAACTAAAAAGAAATATGACGGGCGTATAACTCAGTGGTAAGCCATCTGCAACAATAGGTGTTTCCAGGTTCTAACATTGCAACAGGCAGAGTGTGGGATTGCACGTAACCACTAGATATCCTTTGGCCGAGAGTTCCTCTCTGCGTCCTTTGCTTTTTTTTGTCTGGTTAGGGTTAGGGTAACTCCAATAGTCGTCCCGTGTCCAGAGGGAAGGGACGGCTAAAAATAGGCAGGAGTAATACGCTTAATTTTAGCGAGGAGACCTCCCGTCTTTCTTCACACGCCAACCTCACTTGGTTATTAACTCACCTTCACCACTGATTCACTGAATCACGAGTCCTCCTATACGTCCCCCTGCATGGCCAATCGCCGCGCCCGAACACTACGCTAATTCCATCTAGCGCAGTCTGGCTCTGTGCAGCGAGCGAGGGGATGCAAATAAACAGTCAAAACCATGTCAGCCATGCTAATGCATGTTAAAACCACAACGCCTGTCCCCAAGGCGCACTTTGGCAATAAAGACATCGACGCCTCCTGGACGATTTGAACTTTGAATTAGTCCCGGACAATCCTCCACAATGGTGATACTCGAAAAAGTGGACGACCGCGATGATAAGGACCGAAGAGTGCGGACTAGTCACCCGAAGGTGCGCACCGGCTGTTTAACGTGCAAGTAAGGCTGGCTTTCCACGCTGACTCTCCCCGCAAATGCCCCTTTTCCCGCACATTTGCTTCATTGCATACACGAAGACAGAAGACAAGAGGAACCGATCTTGCTGCTCCTAGCTCATTTATCGCGGATCAATCGCCTTTACTAACGAAGAGTAGACGCCGCCACAAGAAATGTGATGAGAATCGCCCCTCATGTCGCAGGTGTGTCAGTTCTGGACGAGAATGTGAAGGATACTACGCCGCTACCGAGAAACAAGTCAAAACTACTCGACCTGCCAGGCAATATGTTCCTATAATACCCAAAACATCGCCAATCCAATCAAAGCTGGCTGTCTCTCTCTCATTGACTTCTCCCACTCAGGTTGATCTCACTCCGCCTGAAAGATGGCACTTGCATTTTTTCCACAACGCTACAGCTCGCCTTTGTGGCGCTTATTTCCATGACCAGTTCTGGCATGCGTTGGTTCATCAATTAAGTGAGGAGCAACCCGCAGTCCGCCATGCCGTCATTGCCATGAGCGCCAGGCAAAGAGAATTCGAGTGTGCTCAACTACGACAAGCCACTGAATCTGAACAACAACTCTTAAGTCTCAAGCAGTGCAACAAAGCCATTGGATCTCTTCGAAAAGTTCTCGCAAAGGAACCGCCAGGTGTTGCACGGAACCAAGTGGTACTCACTACTTGTGCTGTCCTGGTATATCTCGCTCTCTTTGAGGATGATCCCAAGATCGCAGATTATCATTTTCACTCGGGATATCGTCTTCTACGAGAATGGCAAAAAGATGATTTTGGCGGCAGCTCAAGTGGTCCGGTGCTAATGCGGACATTTTCGCAACTACAAATACATCGAACAACGTGTACGGATCCAACGACCTTCGTTGAAGAAAATGACCCATTACTTCTTTCGCCGGTTGTCGAAGACTCACACCCTACAAAATCTGACGTTAATCGTGAGGTGGTCAATCATTTTATAACCGTTCTTGGATGGACCTTATTACAGAACGATCGTCAGGGCTTTACTCTAGCACTTACAGGCCGGTTATTACGCAGTGGAGAAGCCTCAGTTCTGAGTATGCTTCGACTCTGGAGGATGCAATTAACGCGCTCTGTGCTGATACACGGGGATCATGTGCCTCAGGGAGACCGTGACACACTTTCAATTCTCTCTTTATGGAGTGAAGTGATACATATCAAATTATCCACAAACGGCCAGCTTGCGCAGAACGGACATTCCGAACTAAGATTCGACCATTTTCTATCACATTTCCAGCGGGTCGTCGTGCTAGCGAAATCGCTTCTTATGGCTCCGAAAAGCTCTTCAGTACTGTCAGACTTTCCCGCCAAGACCGCTATCATCCCGCCACTACTTTTTTGCGGATTCAAATGCCGCGACTGGCAAGTGAGGCGTCAAGTGATGCTATTACTACAGAACGTTAGAGATCATGAAGACGCCTGGGTATCCGGGTCGATCCTGGCTCTGGAGGAAATAATAAAAATCGAGTCTGAGGGAATCGCTCCAGGAGAAATGATTCCAGACTATACTCGCGTGGATAGCATGCGAGTCGATATCCACGCCAAAGACTCTCAAGTCTCTATACGATATCGCCGTTCCCAACTACTCCTCGCGAATTCGCGTATTATCAGTGACGAAATGTGGGAGAAAACACTACTCACGATTTCGGCTAGACGGTGACGAATAACATACAAGGGTTTGGGGCTTTTGCCATTTGGGGGCGGTTTTGATTAGCTTCAATAGCTTGCTGTGGTTAATTTATACAGATCAATCCTGGATCTTGCCAAAGTTTTAGATTCAAACTAAAGTTTAAGACTAAGCTCTACGTAGTAGCCTGGGAGGCTAGAATGTATTCAGCCTCATGGCGTGGTGTTAAAAAATTAAAGACGAGGGAGTAAGGATCGTTGAAACCTGCCTAGTCTTTTGACTCTGCGTTGCAATCGTAAAATCGGCTCATGATGTTGGTGGCTATTTGAGCTGCAGCGACTTGTTGGTTCTACGGAGCCGTCTCCTGCTCATTGCTTGAGTCTTTTTAGGAAGGTTTACTATCGTGGTCGACCTTATCGGCAATAAATTCATGCGAAATCAATTAGTAGCTGGGTAACTATTCATCATCTCCAAGCAGCGAATTATACCTATTCTCTTTTTCTCGTCGTTCTCTCTGCCTGTTCTTTGCCTGAGCCTTGTTGGGACGTTTATTCTGACCTAAAGACTGCTCGCCTTCTTCGCCATCTCCAATATCACGATGTATAACGTTGATAGTCCATTGCCAATGTTGAGAAAAGTCATCATCCCTATCTTTGAGCACAGCCAGTCTTCGGGCTAGTTCCTCGACAAACGCAACACTTCGATGACGACCCTCTTCACAGCATATTGTCACGAGTAGATCGATGTCCGCTGCGCCTTCCAAGGCGGTCTGCTCGCTTAAATGAGCAGCGCGCTGCTGAGCTTCCTCATGTTCTCCTTGGATATTCTCATCCTGCTCCTCAGTATGAGCCGAAAGATGGCCGTCTCCTTCCTTGACTACATCCAAAATCCCCCCCCGGGCCCCCGCCAAGAATGCCCCAACATCATCATTCTGAAGAAACTCCTTCTGAAGTCGCCGAGACAAACCGGTTGCCTTGACTCGCAAATGGCGCGGTGGATTTGGCAAGTGTCGAATATTGTACGCCAAGGTTTTGTGATATCGTGCTGGGCTATTATGTTGCTGCACAATTGGGCCGTTGGCATGGCCATAGGAAATAAGTCTAATCCGGACTGATCTTGCGCTTGATGGCGGGGATGCCATTGGTAGTCGACTTTTCGGACAATATCTAAGCACGGATGAGGAGTTAGGGCAACGGTGTATATACGATATTTGCACAGTCTTCGCTATCTTCAAATTGGCGTAGATGAATTTCAGTAGGTCTGGAACTTCCAATTCGCACGTCGATAAAGTTCTGAAAATTTACCGTAGTAACCCCGCTCTGTAGTCATGACTCATATCGTCACGCCTGAGGGGTCGCCGCAATGATCTTGGGTTGATCTAGCATCCACATTTGCTGTCATGTTGTAATATAACCTTTTCTATCAGTTATTCTGATATATTGTCAGTTTTATTCGTATCCTAAACGGGCTTTGTGCCTTTTTCCTCCGTTCACTGCGTCCGATACCTTAGGGTTTCTTGTCCAACCGACTGAGGCAATAAAGACAATAAGATAACCAAAAGCACGAAGCCTTTATGAAGACAAAATCGATACAAGTCTAATGTTTTTGAGAAGTATTATATAGACAGAATGAGAAGGTTCTCGACCATGTGCGGGACGAATGTGCTAGAAAAAGACCCGGGAAAGTCATAAGTAATGAATATACCAAGTCCCATACACATATTGTGCATAGAACAGTTCTCTTCATCGCTGATATAAAGTCATAACAATCTTTCACCACGATAATCTCCCAGTTTGCAGTTAGCAGTAGGTCACTGCTTACTTCTGAGCGTAAAACTCCTCGATCCAATCTTTCATTTGCGCGATTTCCTTGTTCTGGACGTCGCGAACACCAGCATTCCCGTCACCGTTTCTCCATAGCAGATCATAGCAATGGCTGGCTTCGGGCATGACAAAGATGGGATTGGCCTTGGTGGATGTTGCTGGACCGCCGGGACGAAAGTCTGATGAGATTGTTTCTTCGCGCCAGGGGTCATATTGTCTATTACACATTAATGTCAGTTCAAGATGCAGCATATGAGTGGATCAGAACCAACATACCCTTGGGCCCAGATCACACGCTCGGTGGTTCCACTCCAGCCTTTTGTCCATGCATTGAGAGAGTCAGGGCGTTTGCCGTTAGCGCTGGCATAAGTGTATCCATCATCCGGCTGGAAGAACGTTCCGCATGTTCGGGAGAGGTAGTCAGCTGTTACAAGGTGGGACACAATAGATGGCACTCCTTCGGGGGCCGCACTATGATAGTAGACTGTCAGACAGACGAGCCATGTTTGTTTCACTTGAATAGTACTTACTCCTGCCATGCGCCAAATGGCTCATTGCAACAGAACCACATCCACTGACGATCTGCCGTGTTGTTAATTGATTTGTCGGCATACAGTGGATTCGAGCTGTTGTAAGTGTCGAAACAAGCTGTTTCATATTGGTCCGTCCAGTAGCCGTAACTGGCGCAATCTGTGGTTCAAGGTTTTGGTTAACCGAGAGAACATGGGTTCGCTTCGAAGTCATACTAACCCCCCGGGAAGCCTGAGGTAGTCCACCATTGGGCGTAACCTTCAAGCGCCTTGATGGCGCCGACTCCAGCAGCGCTGGCATTAGCAGGAGGAGTGGCGTGGACATTCTAAGCACGTTGTTAGATTGCTGGTTGTGTAAATGATTGATCGGCGGATATGCATACCTCAACGTAGTCACAGAACTCATAAAGAGCTCCGGCTTGTTCCCAACTAGTCGTCTGCCCGGTGAACGGACCTCCCATAATAGCTCTATTTCGGATTGTTAAAGCCCAATCATCACTGCCATACAATATAGAACATACGCGGCAAAGTCATCATCTCTAAGATCTCCCAGCATGAATTTCTTCTTCAAAGCATCTTTGGCGCTTTCATCTGGCCCGGTCAAGATTGAATCAATGTAATCAATCGTCTTGACTAGATCCGTACTACAGTTCTGCGGTAGCCGTTCCTGGATAGGAACAAAGTACTGCCACTGCAGGATTGTCAGAGATTAACTTAATGCCATCGACAAGAGCAGAGAATACTCACGTAGTCCCAAATAGCTTCTACGGGTGCACTGGATGCATGGTAGGCCCAGAAAGTGCCAGGCAGAGTAGCTGCAGTCCATCCTGCTTGAGCTCCACTGTACGAGCCACCGGCAAGGATCCATGGCTATGTGGCCTGTCAGTGTCGATCATGGAAGGCAATGATGGTGGAGGAAGAATACATACAGCATTTTCAGGGCTACTCTTGGTAGAATTGTCAAAGGGAAGCTTGACATTTTTTGCAAAGTAGACAGCATCGGCAAGCGCGTTCTTGAACGTGAGTTCCTGCATAGTCTTGGGTGTCAATGTATCAACCGGGGAGGATTCGCCCCAGTAGCGGTCTTATAAAGTCAGACAAGGAACTGCAGAAACATGAGGTAGGAAGTGACTCACGCTCGAGAATAAGTCCAGCACCACCAAATTCCTGCGCATAAGCACCAGTAAGTGTCACGTTGAATAGATATCCCTCGAATCCATCGGCAGTGACCTCTCCCGGTTGGAACATGATAACCTAGCATCTGAATCAGTATCTCAAATTAACCAGTCAAGGCATGATGGCCATCTACCGGAGACCCAGGTCCTTTCCAGTACTGGGTACTCCAAAAGTAACGTTGCTTAAAGGTACCTAGCTCTGGTTTATCGTGATCCAAGAGCTGGTCAAACCATCCAGTTGCATACTGGTAGTCTTCGGCTGCTGCTGCCGCTGCAATTGCTGGAGCCTTGGGAATTTTCGGTCTAGAGGCTACCGCAAGTGCCGCCCATGAAACACCCAGGGCGATGGCTGAAAGGATCGATCGCATCTTGACCGAACGTAGCACGGTACGCTACGGCTTAAATCCCTCGATGTTGCAAAGAACAACAGCAGATAAGCTTGCTTCTGATTATTTTCACATCAAGATATCCGGGACGAGAGGGACGTACGGCTTTTATGTATCACCACATTACCACCAGGGGAGGGACTAGCCTTGTACATAGATACAGAGATAGTACTAGCAAGGACAAACAGGCTACGTTACTAGACCAGTCTATTCGCTTAGGTTAGTACCACATGCTGCACCGAATCTAATGCATGCGACTTGATCCATGGCTGCCAAGCTCCGCAGGAAGCAGGACGGAGTAGCTTCAAATCCAAAGAGCAATCCACCTCGGCATGTCGTTTATTCTCAATACGGATAATCGCCCATGACTAGCTCGCTACTAGTACCTACTATGCATTGCGTGCATACATTGAAAAGCGCGATATCAATGGAAAAAAGGTTCGGAAGGTTGCTTAGCGTGGGACTAGGTAAGGAAGCTGATCATCACAAAGAGGCTTCTGCATGATTCAAATCCTCGGCGAATAAACAGAAAGAAAGTAAGACGAATCGCATGCACTAGTACGTGTATAGTGAGTATAGTCGGCGGGGTAGCGGCTAGACAAGGACGAGGCTTTTGTGTGTTTCTGATTCTAGAATCAAATCTAGTATGGTCACACCCACTGTTGGCGTGGTTTTGGTGTCACCAGTCGAAATCCAAATGTGCAGCCGGCGATAAACGTTTGTTGACGGCGAGCGATCCTGAGATTCTGATTTCAACGAGCAGACAATATCTGTACTTTCAGGGGGGACTGCGAGATCTGCCAGCCGAATTGCCATGTTGGATAATCCCAGTGTCGCATCGTGGGGTGGTAATTAGCGGGTCTGTTTATTAACCTTGCGCCCTTTCTAGAAGGTGGAAGATAAGAAGCGGAAAGACTGATCCTAATCATCCTATACGTGAAACGTAAGCGTTGATCAACATTGAGAAGTTACATACTCAACACGGGCACTATCGTGCAATCAAAGAGAGTTGAAAGAAGGAGACATGCAAGTCGCACTGTTGAGACAAAAGAAGACGTTCGTTTAAACTCGCCGCTGGGAAAGGGCGGACAGCGCCTTGGCGGAGCCAATAGGAACGCACCCCCGTGAGAACCTTATTTTGCCCTCGATGCCTGAGCTATGAGGCAACAATGGAATGATTCTTATTCTTGCATGATATTCCGTATATCACAGCGGCCGTGGAACTTTTAGACTGATCTGCTGCATGTACGTAGTGGCATATTAACTCCATGGTGTTCAAGTACGCACGACTAGGAACATTGAAGCTGCGTGGTTGGCTCAAGGTCAAGAATATATATCCGTGGAACAGACGGAATCTTATCTAGTACATGTGCCTAGGAAATATACACCCATGGACAAAACGTCCACGGTCAACTGGTAGACATGCTCAGGTTGGAGTAATTCACGAAAACCTATCTCAGATTCTCAAAGAATTTCTGTTCAGCGTGAGAACATTCGAAGACTGCGATAAGTAGTTATGTAGGCAAGCGAGACGTCATGTCATATCCAAGTTCAGACAAGGAAGAGCCAGTGTTGACTGTACAAAGCAGTGGAAAATTGAACACTTTCTAGTATAGTTTAAATCTACGCGTCTTTGAGAGATAGGTAGACTGGTTAACCGTCGGATATTATCGTTAACTAAGCATGACTAGATAAAATACGGCCTAAATACATTGAATGGCGAGTTACGATACTCTAAAAAAATCCTGAATCGTTGGGCCGATCAACGACCGAAATATTTGAGCTCGAGATAACGAGCCGGCAGATACGACAAAGCAGTCACCACAAAGGTGAATTCATTGGCAATATCACCGCCAGAGTCGCCGATGAGCTTCGCTAGAGGTCCAACAAACCATGTTTCATCCATACCCATGCACCAGGCGACCACGCCAAGAAGGAATGCAACGGCTGCACCGATACCATGGGGTAGTCTGGACGGGTCATTCCATCCTTCAAGGTCGTAGTTGTCAAAATTGCCCTTGCGGAAGAGAACGTGTTCCTCGAGTAAGATGATCGTGTAGCTTGTGCACCAGTAACCGAGGAGACTGAGGAAATCTTGTAGATAGGTATTTAGTTCTTGCCGGCCACCGAGCGCAAGACCAAGAATAGCTGCAAAGCACAACAGTGTCCAGATGAAACGAGGAATTGCTGCCAAAGGTCTCGAGACTTGTTGGAATGAAATACCGGCGCTGTAGAGACTGATGATATTGACATTGATACCGGACAAGACAAGAACGGTGAGCAGGAACTTGGCAAAGCCACGTGGGTAGAGCATGTCTTGAATGAGGTATCCAATTCCTTGCTCGTAGGCATCGCTCCAGTCCGGTCGGTTGTTCAAAGCAGAAGCAACAACACATCCAGCCACCATGCCGATGGATGTCGGGATACCAATACCAAAAGTAGTCATGAGGAACACCTTGAGACGGCTGACGTTTACCGGATAGTGCACGTAGTAGTCACTGGCCATGGTGGACCAAGAAGCACTTGAACCGTAGACAATAGCCAATAAACTCAAGACAGATGCAGAGAGATTCGCTCCCGTGGCGGAGGCGGGAGTTGTGTTGTCCGCATACTTGCCGGTTTCGCCAAAGATGATGAGGAAGATGATGAAAAAGATGATCCACGCATAGCGCTCGTAGATCAAAATGAACTTCAAACCGAAACAGGATATGATCAAGGCGACGACTGCGAGGATTATGATACCGAGCACCAACGACACATGGCCGTCAGAGACCGCAGTCAAGGCGAGACCACCGGTAATGCAGGCAACAGCGGCCCAACCCAGTTGCTGGATGCCATTGAGGATGGCAATAACCTTGTTCGGCCACCATCCGAAACTGAATCGGCTGACACTGATTTGGCGCAGACCGGTCGCGGCTCCAAAAGTGGCACAGTACGCGGTCAGGGCACCCCCTAGAATCGAAGCAAAGATTGTGATGACAATAGATTGCTTGAGACTAAGCCCAAACTCCCAACCGAGAAAACCAGTTGCGAAACACGAGATATTCATTGTACCACTGGCCCAGAGCAGAGCCATTGACAATTCTTCTCTCCAATGCACGGGCCGCTTATCCTCGGGACGTTTGCGGACAATGGCTTCTGACTCCATGCCAAACTTTTTGTCCATGCGCCGTTCGATAGCACTTAGCCTGGCGAAGATGCCATCACCATTACGCATATCCGAGGGAGACGAGTCGTCATTGGAACTGCTCACGTTCAAGGTGGCCTTGGTGTCGGTGGCATATTCGGGCGCGCCATGGCCCTTTTCCGCGTCGTACTCCATTGTGTCGAACAAACGCGACTGCTTGAACCCGGTGAGGACTTTTCTGAACAACGGAAAGGCAAGGCAGGAAGGCGTAACCAGAGTAGGACGGCGACGAGATCGCGCGTCTGCCCAGCTGAAGGAGCGATTTATGTAGTTTATCGTGCAAGAAGGAAAGTGGACGAAGAAAAATCAGACGCGGAGGGCGGAGAGGCTAAAGACGCCTTGGTCCTTTGCAGGAAGAAAATTCGCCAAAGGCAAAAGAGCTAAGCAATACAATGGACGGTCTGATTGGCCATCCGCAGGGATTGTGTATCAGCCCCGCCACTCCCGCTGCGTTGTGATTGGGCAGGACCGGGGCTGGTGCCGCTTATGGCTAGCGCCTGATTAGCATCTGATAGACTGATAAGACCAAGACATACAGACGAGCTGATTGGCTCGCGTCTGGTTTTGCCACGCGGGGAGGAATGCGAAAAGAGGCAGGAGCGATCAAGGGGTCCCACTCTGGATGGCACCTGCCACCGCGGTTTTGCCAAGCCGCGCTCATACAACCACACCATACCGTGGCGCCCTGTGCAGTGCGAACCACCGCCAAAAACAGAAGTTGCGATCGGAATTCGCCTATTTCCTGCATCCGAGTCAGGGTCCAACAACAGAGAGCTTGAACGAGTATCGTCTTCCTCGCGCAGAAACTCGGCTCGCATCAATGCAACAAGAAGATGCAAATGTTATCTTCGTTCATGCCGAGGTTTGTGCATGACTTCTGTCCATGTGCTCGTTCAAGTTCTGTACTTGGGCGAATGGTATCCTATGTCGTATACAGGTTTCTACAGGACAGAGACGTTGTTCCTTACCAGGCTTGGTTTTTGCCGACGCTCCGTGTTGTAGTTCGTCGAATGTGGACACGCTCTTTTCTGGCAGCGCACCTCCCTTGAATATGGCATTGCACCTTTTTGTCGCTCGCTGTAGGATCTCTTTGGGCCAGCCTTGCTGTGAAGCCATCATCATCACTGTCTCCCAGTTGTTGTAATGGAGTCGTCTCTTTCCTCGCCCAAAGGCCTGGTTATCCATGCCACGTAAGAAGGTATTCAGACAGGCGATCAGATTTCGCGCCAAAGGCCGTAATTGAGTGGTCATCAATGGATCGTTATCCGAGGCATCGAAGCCCTCAGTACGCAGCTGTGCAGTATGTAGTCTTTTGCGAAACTTTTCCTTGCTGATTTTCATCAAGCGCGCTATAAGGACCTCCTCTATTTGCGCACTCGGTCGGGGGTCTGGCTCATTTTTGAACGAGTACAGTTTTTCACCAAACTCCGCGATTGCATCTGGTCGGGCAACAGAATCGTCCGATAGACTTTCATCATTATCAGAACTTGAAGTGGTAGCTTGGTGGTCAGGGACAGCGTTCGGTCGCAATCCAGACAGATCAACTAATACACGATTTGGTATACCATTTCGTGATGTATGTTGCTTGTGTCGAATGAGAAGGCTTTCATGTAGTCCGTAACCTTCTGGTTGCAAGTCTTGTGGTCGAAGCGGCCATGCCGTGATAAAGTCTCTGCTTCTCAATCCAATTCTTGAGTTCTGGGTTTTCTCTTCGTCGGTAGATTGATCTTCTTTTGCGATTTCTTCTGGATAGCGCCTTTTGATAATGTCTCTCTTTCGGCGTTGTTCAATCAAGAATGCGCGGTACAGTATCCGGGACAAATTTTTCCTGCGAGTCGCCTTGATTTGCTTCACCAGATCTCGCTCTAGCTTCGTATTCCCATACCACCTAAGTTTTGCCTTTTTTCGATTCGAGTCGTGATCGCCCAATGCGTCCTCTGTAGTATATGCTTCAGTCCCATCG
This sequence comes from Talaromyces verruculosus, assembly GCA_038993655.1. Taxonomy (NCBI): domain Eukaryota; kingdom Fungi; phylum Ascomycota; class Eurotiomycetes; order Eurotiales; family Trichocomaceae; genus Talaromyces; species Talaromyces verruculosus. Next base: position 19,344 of record JBBVQN010000086.1, on the reverse strand, counting down.
TCGCTCCCAGATAAGTGTACTGTTTCCTCATGTCGTCCGGCAGTAATATGATCCTCATCTTCCATAATCTGTGAACCACAATCCGGAAGTGACTGCCTGCAGTGAAGTGATAGCTTGCTTGAAGATGGATTTGTGAAGTCAAGTTGCCAGACTTTTTGATTCGCTGGCAAGAGGGACGACCCACCGAGCAAACAGTGCAAACACCGGAGTAATTCTGTCCGCCGCGTCCGACCCAGTACGTCTGTTTTAATGAAGTCCGATTCTATTCAAGGACTTTCATTTCTCAGCACTTGCTACAGCATCGGGCTTCCTCCCATCCTATTCCTGCACTGTGCTACTTGTTATGGACGGCGACCATTGCCAAAATTAAGCAGGTTACCTACAACAGTAACGGTCGACCTTCGACCACCGAATTGAGTACCGCTGGCCATGTCTCTTCAATTTCACAAGTTGTGGTGGGCATAGTTACTACCCCTAGAATAGGTAGTCAACAGTATTGGGCGTTCATTGAATACGACATATGTGCTATGTATGAGTTGTAAATTATCGTCGTGGTTAACTATGTTCCGTCCCCGGATTGTGAGTATGTATTGATATTATTGATCGGTTGTTCGTGCAAATCAAGCCTCAATTCTTCAAACTACTCGCCTCACTCTACATACTATGCGGCATTTTGTCAGTTTAATTCACTCATCGAGCGATTAATAACCATGGGGTACTATTGATCCATCCATTCGCGACTTGGAACCTAAATGGACGAAGCCGTGTACTTGAACTACGTCAGGCTGATTGCGAGACAGCCTTGTCGTAAGTTGCATTCCGGGGATGGGGACTGAGGAATGTGGCGACATGGATCAGCAATAGGGACGATAGACCGAGGCGGTGTTGACGATGCGGGGGCTAAATTTGTTCTTCGTGTTATGTCTATTCAACAATCCAGAAGGGATTAGGCGAGTACAAAAAATGATGTTCATCTGAAAATAGGAATACTGAAGCATTCGAGCTGCTAAATAGGTACAACCGTGCGTTTGCCATGGAGTCGTGTACCTATTGTTGGGAAATCGGTCGGTGATGATGGGTCGTTCCTCTGTACAACCATTTCTATTGTTGTCTCATTAATTGTCGGGGCCTCAATCAAAGCTGAGTTATTTATTTTTCTAACTATCCATGATGAGATTGTTGATGATTTACTCAATGGGAATAGTTGAGGCTGTCGAGGGGAAAAGCAAGTCATGGGGTTGTTCCCGGAAACTCCCGCCGTGTTTTCCCCGCAGATCCAATCGATGAGCGTACGGTATTGAAATATATTACTTACATACCATACGGATACGTACAGCGTACGTGCTTCCACGTTTTAGTAGCATTCAGTTCGGTCGGCATGCATTTTGAAAACAAAATTCGGCAGAAGTGCATGCTCTCTGCATGGTTCTGCCATACAAAGAACTTCGTCCTATGCAGGTCCTGTGAAACAATTCATCCTTCTTGGCTTCGTTGATTCGACAACGAGGATCAGCCACGATGGCCCTGATAATAGAAACGCCAGTCTCAAGGTCTTCGGACTATTATCCAGCTAGACACTCAAGCCTGAGGAGCCTAGTTCAACAGAACTCTACTCCGTACACTCTTGTGAATAAAGAAACAGATAAAATCACGCAATCTAAGCGTGTTCACTTCAAATTGGCCTTCTACAGGTTTTCTGATCCAAGCTGACGATCTGGTTGCTCTGTACTTATCTTCCTTTGGCTTGTCCTTCGATAGAGATTATCTTCTAGTCTTTCTTTCACTGCTCGGCACGGGCCGACAAGTAACTCTGACTCGCGGCTATTATCTGTGGATTGCTACGAATATCAGCTGCATGTATACTGTGACCGCAATTGACGTCTTCTGAAATAGGTTGAATAGATTTTTGTATAAGTCGTCGACAAATACTGTACTTGTCCTTGGTGATACATACAGTTATCGACTTGTATTGTCATGACGTGAATGAAGAGCACAGTTTGGGCCGGGCTAGACGCTTTCTGGTTAGCACATAATGTTGGGAGATTCACTTTTCCCTATCGATACTAGTCAGTGGGCGGAGCAAACATCATTTTCAAGTTTGTGAATCGGCTCCACCATGAACTACGCACTCATTTCCATCGTATCCATACAGAGTACAGAGTACGTGGCACTAGGGGGTTATGCATTATCATGTTTCGGCAACCAATGAGATCTCTTACCTTGGATGATCGCTGTGCGAGTCGGTCAGTCGACAATGATACCGGCACACTAGCACGGATCGGTCTCTTACATTGTGATACGGAAGCGCTAATTTCGAGCATTGACTCGTTCAGTAGGGTAGGGTGCTTTGCTCCGTACGGAGTGTAAATCGGAGATCGACTTTGTCTGTACGCGCAGTTCCTAGAATATAAGATCGAATCTTAAGGGAATTATTACATTTCAGGCACGATTGTATCTCCTTTCTACTTGGTCCTCGTAGTGTGTGCTACTAATTATAGAGCGCAGTACGTGGTACATGTGGGAAATGCGTTACCGTACACTAGTACGTACAATACAGGGTCCAAGACCTTCTAGCGTCATTCTACGCTCCTTCCATGCAGCCTGACTTGCCCAGCGGCTTGTCCAATCAGCGCGCCTTGCGCCAGACAATGGAATCGAGTCTTCAATTCTCCGTCTATTCCTCTGAATGTCTGTCTAGACTCCGTGATCTCTCCGTTTGTCTTTGCCCTTTTTCTGTTCGTTTGCTTCTAATTCACTCCATCCCCATTTCTACACTATTCACAGCTAGTTGGTAGCCGTTGAAGAATACTCGGACATTAGATTGAGATCCTCACGTGCGCTGTTGGACTACTGATTGGAGCCTTAGAGCCAGATGCTCTTCTAACGCCCTGACAGGATTGACTTCTCGTGAGTCGCTAAGAGAAGAAAATTTCTCTTTTTACACCTCGCAGGGCCCTGCTTGTCAATCTTCCACCTGCCCCATCACTCGAAGAGAGCTCTGTGCTTTACTATCTGCTCCTTTCCCCTCTCAAGCTCGTCCTGACTTGTCCGAAATTGACCCTAAAAAAGTCATCTTGTCATTTCAACCCAAGTCCTGCTGTGAGGTCTTGGATGTCGTAGAGAGACTTTGCTGGGTGTGCGCTTGGTCCATTGCACATTGCACGTCACTCCTTGTAGACACACTACATGAATACTGAAATGGTATGATCTTTCCCTTCTTGATCTGAGTCATATACATGGTGCCTACAGCGGAAACTCCTGCTCAATAGCATGTCTGATCGTATCTCAAAAAATGGACTAACCAATTCTCTAGGACACCTTCCACTTCGAGTATGACCCAGCCATGGGGTACACCAATTCCAACACCAGTTCTGGTTTGAATTTTCAGGGACAGCCGGTCTACTCTGTCTCGAACGTCTACGAGCCTTATGGTTCCCGACTTCATAACGAGTACGGCATCACTCAGTCTAAACATACTCTGTCTACTGGATCGGGAGCAGGCATGGAAGTTGCTGTTGGACTTCGTCACAACATGGGACTGGGTATCACGAATGTGAATACGAACAACGCCATTGGCATGGGCATGAACATGAATGTGTACACAAATGCAATTGGAGACATGACCTCTGGCACTTCTTCACACTATGGTGATATCGGTGGGACAATGTTCAATGCCCAGTCCTATCTCTCGCCACCTCATACGCTGATGTCGCATCAAGTCCGGTCTTCGGTCCCTTGCTCCGACACTGTTGTTATTGATGGGGTTACCAGTGCGTCTAACACTCGCCCAATTGCGATTCCTTTTCCGAAGCACCACTTCCGTTCGGCGCCCCAGTTGGCTTTAAGTCCATCGGTGCAATCTAGCCCTCCAGAATACCCATGGTCCGCATACTACTACTCGGCATCGCCTGCTGCTTCAGCTTCACCGATGAGCTACCAGAGTGATGACTTTGCTCACAGGCGTTTCGGGCCCATGAATTCGTCACAACCGATTCCAGTGTCACCAGCGCCTAGCACTCCTGAATCTGTTCCATCTCCAGCGAGCCTGGCTGACGGAGTTTCTGCTGAGGAGTCTCCCTTACTTCAGCGTGTACGACGAAAGAAGTAAGTTATGCTATTCTCTCAATGCGAGCAATAAGCAACATAAGCTAACACCGTGCTTTTTCCAACAGACCGACCCATTCGTTTGAGTGCCAGAAATGCGGCAAATCATTCACCCGTGGAGCAGACGTCAAACGACACGAATCAAGTGTTCACTCCCCTCAGCCAATGGATTGCCCGGTGGAAAATTGCGTTCGCAAAGGGAGCATTGGCTTCCCACGTCGCGACCATCTCATGGAACATTTGCGCACATTCCACAACCACGATATTCCCAAGCGTAATGGGAACAGGAAGCGCAAGGCTCGTGCCATGCTCGACGCCTGATTTCATTGCATATGATGTTACTTGGTACATTGTTCTGTTGCATAGACATACATATTACGACTTGATGTCTTAATGCTTGACGACTTTATGACTGGAGCGCCGCCGACGTTCTTGTTTCATTTCTATTCCTTCGATCTCTTGATAGATTCAAGACCTTTTCTTTTTTTCATCTTTCAAATACAAATGATACCTCCTCATATGTACTTTTTATCATTTTCCATGTCTCATTTCTATGACAGGTCACCTAATATGTGTCACTGAATCGTTTCTCGCACACTTTATCATCACGAAGTCAGATAAATTACTCAAGCAACACAGAAATAGATCGAAGATAGGAATTAATGAAGAATATCATCTTTGATATCTCTACCAGCGCCAGACGATCTCTAGACTCTCGATATCTTACTCTTATCTTATCTCCTTATCTTATCGCGGATGATTACTGATCAATCTACTTCACTCGGCGCGTGTGAGTTCTTGTCGCATCAAACAATTCATCTGCTTTTTATCGTCGTTAATATGATCTATATTCTTGTTACTGGTTTCGTGGTAGTTGACTGAATTATCGAGATCATTGCACGCCAAGCTTATAGCACGTTGAGGAACTGATAACCGCTTTACAAGGATATAGTTCTTGCGTCACGAACACGACGCGTGTCTATGGACCACTCCTTCGCGTACGGCTTCAACCTATACCCATCTTGAGGAGTCTACAAGAGTCTCCTCTTTGGCACTCAAACTCACGGTGGCTCATCCTAGGTCTGTCAGAGCGCGATTTACAGATAAAAATAAAACGATGGCGGCGGCGATAGCCCCCATGGCGACGGCCACAGCATCACGTGATATGACCGAGATAAAGAACCAGAAGAAAACTACACATATAATCGGCCAAAATCCTACCGAGGAAAAGTCTCAACTACATAAAACTCTTTTTCGCATCACATCCCATCCAACACTGACCCCCTTTCGCCGACGAGTCTACCGAATACTCCTGAGTGTCCCCCCCGGACGATGGACGACGTACTCTGCCATATCCAAACATCTCAACTCAGGACCTCGCGCAATCGGAAATGCTATGAAGAACAATCCATTTGCACCTGCAGTGCCATGTCACAGAGTGCTCGCTACAGATAGATCGTTAGGCGGGTATAAGGGCGAGTGGGTTAATGGGGGAGAGTATTCGACGGAGAAGATGAAGCTGTTACTCGATGAAGGGGTGAAGTTCGATGGTAATGGAAAGGCAATGGGAGTTTGCTTCGTGGATTTTGCTGATGTCAGGTGAACGCTCTTCAAACGACTGCCGAGACACTTAGAATGCACCATGGAAGTACGCACAAGTACGCACACGGTCAACCAGGAAGGTGAATCGTCGCTAATATATTTTGAGGGTGTTTTCTATCGAATTATCGACTAAGTTGTTCATGATTGGTCTCCCTTAGTGATGCGCTCTAGGTATGTGGACCGTGAGGGAAGATGGGTGATGCGAGTACCAATGTCCTTCGGGCTCCAATTTTTTACTCGAGATTCAAATCATCAAATGTCACGTTATCAATTATTCTTCTCTGCGTAGAAGTAGATGATTATAAGCCGATCATCAAGCAGCTGACACTAGACGTTGCATTAGACACAATCACAATGCGGGGTTTGCTGATCTTCCAAGAGGAGTAGGCCTCTCTAACTTAGTTGTTGCAAAGAGCTCAGAATTGACCTCAATCGTATAGGTTAAAGCCCTAGACTTGCAGGTCAGTGGAATGTGGTGCTACATTCCCCTCACCGGTCTGAGAATTTCTCCGACGGTGGTGATACATATTTAAGCGCCATATCGCCTACAGCCCAATCCGACGATGGTTATGCGAGAGCGTGGTCTACAAGAGGAAGTTTAAGATGCTTGTCTCATCCCCCATTCGTGTTTCCTTGTGGCTGACTGCCTTGGTCTCCCATGTTCAAGGACAGCCGGGCTCCGATGCCGACTACTCTCAATATGTGAACGCCTTCATGGGCTCCGAGGGCCCAACGCCGGGTGAGGGATTTGGGGGTGGTGATATCTTTGTGGGTGGAGCCCGGCCTTTTGGTGTTGTCAAATTCGGACTTGACTCGACTGCTGTGAATTGGTCAACCGCTGTACTCAACGGAGGATGGACCCCGAAAGGAAATGTGACAGCTTTTAGTAAGCTCTTTGGATGTATTCTGACCTGCTGGTGTCTGCTACTCTAATACACATTACAGGCATGATGCACGAAAGTGGCACCGGTGGTGCTCCCAAATACGGTGTCATCCCTCAGATGCCTTTGACATCGATTGAGGCACCTGTGAATTTGCTTGACAACCAGACCTATGCCCAGCCAAGAGTAAGCGTCTTTTCTCGTTTTATCTGTTTTACTACCAAAACACCCCAGGATTTTTTTTTTTTTTTTTTTTTTTTTTCTAATCACGATTGTGTTGAGCAACAACAGGTTGGTAATGATACCGCAAGTGTCGGATACTTCAGGACGACATTGCAAAACGATGTCGTTGTAGAACTGTCCGCTTCTCGACATGCCGGTATCATCAATTATTTATTTCCAAGTGGAGGAAAGTACATATTAATTGATATTTCTCATGTAAGACGCGCATTTTCGTCGGATGAGAGATACACCATCCCTATGTTTCTAACAACGCCTCGTTCTTGACTTAGTATCTTCCTGGATCGCCCGGAGATTCTGGTTCTCAGTTCTATGTTGGCGGTGAAATTGAGATTAATCTTAATGGTAGCTCATATCAAGGTTACGGGACATACGTTGGCGGTTGGAACAATGGCTAGTCTTGATTCACATTATGTGCTGGTCTAAGATGCAATGACTGACAACAACAGGTGCTCCTTATACCATATACTTTTACGGCGAGTTCTCCCAAGCTGCGCAAACAGCACAGATCTTTTCCGGGGAGAATACAGACCCAATGCCGCGATACCAGAATCTAGCAAACGGCGGTTTTCCGGAAACGGTTTATGGGAATCTCAGTACAACCAAAGCCACCTCCGGACCCATGAACGCCCGTATTGGTGCTCTCTTTGGATGGAATAACGATACAGCAGCTTCGCAGAATATCACATCTCGTATAGGAGTATCCTTTATATCAATCGACACTGCAAAAGGCTACATTACCTCGGAAATATCTACATGGAGCTTAAATGATACAGTTACTGATGCCGTTAACGAGTGGAATACAGACGTATTCAGTAAAATTCGGGTTCACACGGATAGCTCAGCTAACATCACCAACTTGAGACTTCTCTACAGCTCTCTTTACTTCATGCAGTAGTTACCCCTTTCTTCTGAAGATATTGATTAAAAGAATTGTGTGATCGTTACGCAGTGCATCAAGACTGACAAGTTCTAGTTTAATGCCCTCCGATAGGACTGGAGAGAACCCTCTTTGGGTATCTGATGAGCCATTCTGGGACGACTTCTATACCTTGTGTAAGCTTTCCCTTGAGCTCAATCCGGATTTCCTCAGACTTACTTTATAAAGGGGACATATTTCGCTGTACTGTCAGTCTCTATCATGTCTTACAGCCCTCGTATTACGAGTCGATGATTCGTGGCCTTATTGATATTTACAGGTAAGTGATCTTCTTAATAACCACCGAAGATTCCATTTGCCTTCAATGACTCATGTGATCTTCACTACGCAGACATCAAGGTTATCTCCCCGACGGTCGATCTGGGAATTGGAACGGACTCGTTCAAGGAGGCTCCAATGGCGATAACGTTCTAGCTGATGCATATGTCAAAGGCCTCCGTGGAAGTATCAACTGGACCGAAGGTTACGCCGCCATGGTCAAAGATGCCGAAACCACACCGTATAATACCTTTGATCCAACAGATTTTACGGCAAGCACCAAAGAAGGTCGCGGTGCTCTCGACGACTGGAAAGAACTCGGTTACGTATCTGTTGACCATAATACACGGTGTATCTCGCGCACGGTTGAGTATAGTCTCAATGATTTTGCGCTGAGTCAGGTTGCTGCAGGAATTCAGCCTGCGGATAAGGAGAAATATCTGAATCGATCCGCCGGTTGGCAGTTGATTTGGGATCATGACGTGACTAGTTTGAACTTCACCGGGTTTTTGGCTCCTAGGTTCGCAAATGGCTCGTATCAGAGTGAATATGACCCGTTGTACTGCGGAGGATGTGAATGGAGTTCTATCACCTATGAAGGTGTTCCTTGGGGTATGCCTTCCTAGCTGATATTACGTGGTTGTTCGTACTCATGATCCTCGGCTAATCATTCAAAGAATATACCTTTAGTATACCTCACGATGTCGAGAGTTTGATTGACTTCATGGGAGGAACAGCTATGTTCGAGTCAAGATTGGACAAGATGGTACGTTAGCAGGTTGATCATAGTGATACAACCAGTTCCCAACTAATAAAATGTCAGTTTGAACCTGGCGTCGCCAAACAGAATCTCGGGGCCAACGGAGCCGCCATTACTACGCTGATGAATATTGGGAATGAACCTGACTTCGGTACCCCTTGCCTCTATCACTACATCAACAAGCAAGCAAAATCAGTACAACAGTCTCGTAATCTGAGCAACACATAGTAAGTCCAATACCGAGAGCATTTAATCGATTGTGCTCTTTTTAACAAACATATAGCTTCAAGGATGCTTCCTACGGAATCCCTGGCAACAGCGACGCAGGCGCCATGAACTCCTGGCTTCTCTGGCAGCTTCTCGGACTGTATCCCATTGTCACTCAGCCCAACTACCTAATTGGATCTCCTTGGTTCCCGGAGATCAACATTACGGTCAACGGAAACAAGACGCTATACATTACTGCCACTGGATTGGATTATAATGAGGGATCTTATTACGTTCAGAGTGTGCGCGTGAATGGTAAAGAATGGGACAGGAATTGGTTGACTCATGAGGATATCTTTGTCGATGGCGGAAGTGTTGATTTCGTGCTTGGAAAGAATATGACTCTTTGGGAGACAGGAGATGTGCCGCCTTCGCCGGGGCATGTCACTTTGTAAATATGTCGACTGGGGTGGTGTATAGCTGCAGATACGAAAACTGACCAGTAAAAAGTCTAGTCGTATCATGGGTCGTATGGGTTACTAGACATGCAAGGTTCACCCCGTGAGAGGGCAGGCTCTAGCAGTTCAGTGAGGATTGATCTCACTTAGCAAGCACCCGACGAGTAGTAGCAAATGCTTCCTGGTAATGCATCAACTAGGAAGCACTCCGGCCTTCACCATCTTCTTAGCATGCTGGTCTCTTCGACGGTGATTGGCGCCTCGTCCACGATTCCCTCCCCGTCCTCTGTTCGGTCCGCCCCTTCCTGGTCCGCCTCTCCCTCTTCCCCTTCCTCTAGCGCCAACAGATGATCCAGCATCGCTCTCCGGATCTTCATCCTCGCCAACTGCCGTTTTCACGTTCGGTCTTCGATAAGCGGTTGAGGCCAACTCGGGCTGGCCTACGGCTGCTCCGCCAGCACCGCCCATTCCGGCATTAAGTGCCAATTTTGATTCTAGGCGACTTTGCTTTTTCATGTCTCGTTGAAGCATGACCACCCATCCTTCAATAGCTTCATCGGTCATTCCAGTTTCACGTTTTAGCGTGGTCCGAGATTGAGATCGTCGAGTGGTCGAGTCACGCGCAAATTGTGCAGGGTTTGATTTCCATAATCGATACAACGTCATGTCGAGTTCCATAGTATCCTTATCCCCATCCCCAGAGACGGCTGCACTTAATCTGCTACGTTTTTCTTCCTCGCCCTCGACATCTAATATTCCCGTACCCATCCCCGAATCGACGGTACCGCCAACATCGGCTACATCGTAGGTATCATCTCGCTCATCGTCGTCAGAATCAAAATTCGCCAATGCGGATAATATTGCGGCTTTGTTAGCAGCATGGTGGCTTCGATCAGCGAGGATGGTATCAGCCGTAGAATCAATATTGGCTCTACCAAAGAGCAATTTCGTCTTTTGTCCAACAGCGGCAGACCGTGCAGCTTGTATAATCTCGTCATCCTCCAAATCTATATTTCGGGCAAATCCGGGCTGAGGTGAGGCAAGCTGCGGCGGAGTATGATGAGGCTCCATCACATCGTGGATTTGCAAGTTGTGATCCGGTAGAGGTTCAGTTTTGTCCAGCGCCTCTAGTTCAGGTGCGAGTGAGCCCTCCAGCAAATGCGCTACTACGGTCTCGACGCTATCTGCATAATAATCGAGCAATCGGACAACATAACCCTCTCCAAGATCCGGAAACAGGTCACGAATCTGTGTTATTAAGGACATTTTGTGAACGTGTAAACTGTCGTATTGTTGTGTGTTTGAGATGGCTTTGCCTTTGTCCTTCCTCTTCTTATGTCGCTGGTAGTGTTGACTATGAATCCCTTGCATTTGTAGCTGATATTCCCTTAATGAGCTGACGAGATCCTGGCCACGTTTTTGTGGCGCTGATATCAAGTATCGCTCTATCCGGACGAGGATATCTGTACTACACACCAAATCCGACAATAGGTTTCGCAACAATGCGGCTTTCTTGTTGTTGGTTGTCTCGACATATGCGGAGACTTTGAGAGAGAATAGTTGATCGAGTAAAAGGGACAGGTTAGGATTGGATACTTTTAGCAGAGAAGTCAAACCGACATAGAGATTTGCAACCAGCGCATTTCTCAAGGCTTTGCCGTCAGCTTCGTTGGTGGCAGAGAGTGATGTTTTATAAGCATCATACAAAGTATCGAGATAGTCGGATCCTGTCATAAGCAGGCAGCCAACTTGTGGTAATGCGGAAGCTAGAACGCTTAATCGTCGAATATCAAGGACGATATCGGAAGCTGCGGTCATTTGTTTTGCTTTGTGGGCCTTCGACAGCACCTCCATGACTTCGAATTGACCCTTTTCGACACTGGGTGATATCTCATTTTCGTATCTTGTCCATACTTCCAATAATAGTTGTTTCAGAGCTGAGCTTGAGTGATAGGTGTCACAAAAGTCGCCAAGGAACCGCCAATCCAATAACTCGTCTGCTAAAGGAAATGACTGCATGTCCAAGTAGTATTTCCTCGTGAGCAGAAAGATACTTTTTCGTAGATGCTTTGGCTTGTTGCTAGCAGTCGTACGGTTATTCGATCCGTGGAGCCGAGTATCGTCACGAGCTGCGAAATACGACGTCAGGAAGGGAGCATTGAATCGGTCTGCATGCGCGCATTCTCCGAACTGCTTTGGGGAGAGATGCAGACGAAGTTCCGTCAACAGGATCCAGGCATCAAGAGTTGCCTCCCATTCTTCGTTTGGGATGGTTTTCCGCACCACAGATGGCGGGACCGGTATGAGGCGGGGAAGATCCATGGAGATAGTTCTTTTTATCGGTACAAATTGGGTGAATGGCAGTGTCGGGTGCTGGTCGCATGTCGAAAATCTCTAGCCTTTTCTTGCTGAGATCTCATGAAGCAGACCAGACGTGGATGTGTAAGAATGTCCTCTGGGCCTCATGGAAAGAACAGAGTTCGTTGAAGACAGTCATCGTGCCAGCAATGTGATTGGACAACACGAGCTCATCCCATCAGCTCGCTTAGTCATCACCACTAGCCAAGCAACGGGCTCCCGATCGGGATTAGCGTGTCCATAACCGAGTCAAGTCACGTGCAGCGTGCCAAGAACGGGGAGTTGACGCACATTCAAACAGTGCAAACAGCGCCCTCGCTTAGATCATCTATCTTATCCGCGAGAATCTTGGTCAAATATTCTTTTGCTACACTATCACGCCTTTCATCACATTACCGAACCCTTCGACCCTGTTGCGCGTTCAGGTCTTGATTGGCATCGTCAGTCTTATTTCATTCAATTCAACCGGTCAAAATGTCTTTCCAGAAGCCCGAGAAGGATTTCGGCGAGGGCCCGGTGCGTTGCCTTTCTCATACAAAACAGTCGCAAACTGCATCAATTGCTAATCGTTGCCCTACAGAAAATCCACAAAATCCGTATCACCCTCAGTTCCCGCAAGGTTGCCTCTCTCGAGAAGGTCTGCCAGGAACTCATTGAGCGTGCCAAGAGCAAGTCTCTCACTGTCAAGGGACCTGGTCAGTATCATTATCCTCCTCAACCAAAGTTCTGGGGTACACAAGGTCTAATTATACTGTTATTATAGTCCGTCTTCCCACCAAGACCCTCAAGATCTCCACCCGTAAGACCCCCAACGGTGAGGGTTCCAAGACCTGGGACACCTACGAGATGCGCATTCACAAGCGTTTGATTGAGTAAGTCCTGCCCTGTCGGAACGATTTTCCAATGACATCTCTGGTTGGTTGAGATCCAATGGCTAACGGTCTCCCTTTGCTACAGTCTTCACGCTCCCACCGAGACCGTCAAGCAGATCATTATCAACATTGAGGCTGGTGTTGAGGTCGAGGTTACCATTGCTGCTTAAGCGCACTCGATCGTTGTGGGAGGTTTCTTCGCTGTGTACGGTATGGATTGCGATTACGGACATGCTTTGTATGATCAGATACAACGATTCTCGTTACCTGCAGGAAACATAGACCAAATGAAAGAGAAAAAAAAAAATGGTAAAGACAGAACTGAACGGACATTACGCATCCCTCGAATATCCGACTACATATTTGACAAGCCATTCTTTCCGTAGACTTTGTGACATACATGAAGTAACAGGAATGGCCATCAGAAACAGTGCCACAACCAGCCATGCATTTAGTGACCGTTAACGCCATTGACCGCACCGTTGGTCTTCCCAATTTGTTCAGTGTTGTATCCCTCCTCAACTGCCTTGATTTGCAAGGCGAGGAATTTGGAGTAAATCCTCACAAGGGCCAGATTTCCACCCATATACCAGAATCTTGGATGGCCGGAAGGACGCCACATCTAACGATCGACGAGTTAGCTTGTGACTTCTTGGACATCAAGAAGGTGGAAAGCAATATTGCGTCACATACAGCATTCAGTTCACCTTCCTCATCTAAGTCCCAGACATCCTTCAACTTATCCGCAACACCATCACCGAGAGCCTTGCGAACCGTGGTTCGCATATTATCATAGCCAGTTGCAAGAACCACCACATCGGCTTCCAGTTCTGAGCCATTTGCTAAAATCAAAGCCTTGGGTGCGAAGCCTTTGATTCCTTCGGGGCTTTGACGAACCTTGATCTTTCCATCAATGATCAACTGACTACAACCAACATCGACATAGTATCCGCCCCCTCGTGTGTAGTAGAGACGCGCAATACCAGATTTATCAATGCCGGAATCCATTTTGAAGCCGGCTTTCTCGAGTCCCTCGAGGGTCGAACATTCAGCCTCAGCCATGCGTTGCGTGAGAAACACGTTCAATGCAAATTGGAGTGGAAATGGTAGGGACTCGGCAATGATATCTGCCTGTTCTGTGGACGTTCTGTTTTCTTGTTAGATTGTAGATCGAGGAGCGAGTGCTGGCCGACATTTTACTCACGTATTCTCATCATGGCACCCCTCATGCAGCATGAATACCCCCTTGTCTAACGTCAGCACATATGTCCCACTACGCTGAACCATGGTGACCTCTGCCCCGTTTTGATAGAAGTTTTCGGCTGCGGCAGAGTTAGCAAAAGATCCTGTGATTGACAGTGTAGACGAGTTGATTGAGACTTCGGATAGACTTACCAATATCATGACCACTATTACCAGTGCCTACAACCACAACTTTCTTGCCTTTGACGTCGTACTTTGAGGCATCTTGATGCTGGCTACCATGATACAGAACTCCTTGGTAGCTATCTTGCCCGGGAAATGTAGGAATTTGAGGCTCTCCAGCATGGCCGGTGGCCCATACAATGTGACTAGGCTTCACGGTACGTTCTCTAGAGGTCCCATCCTCATTGTATCGTCGTATATTGACGGTCCATGCGGATTTTGCGTCGTCATATGTTGCGCCTTCCACTTTTGACCTTGTCCAGACGTTCAACTCCATCAAGCCAGCGTACGCTTCAAACCAATCTCCCAACTTGTCTTTGGGTGTGAACTGAGGCCAGTTCTTGGGAAATGGCAGGTAAGCCATGTGTGTGAATTCGGCTGGATCGTGAGTGACTAATGTCTACGTTTTCATGTAGCCGTCAGCACTCTGTCGTTCCTGACTTGCAACGCGTGTCAAACAAAACGGAAATGAATCCATAACTCACTCGATATCTGTTTCTCCAGTTGTCTCCCACTCGGTTGTTCTTATCCACAATCAATGTTGACAGTCCCAAGGACTGTAATCGAGCACCGAGATTAAGACCGGCTTGGCCTACATATCGGTTCATATAAGCTTTATACTCATTTCAATGCGATGACAGATGAAGACTGACCGGCACCAACCACAAGAACTTGTGGTTCCTCTTCTTCGAAATTGACCTTCTTCTGCCTTCTCTCCAACCAGGTCCCTTTATCGAAGCCACCAGGCATTGACTCAATAGTACCATAAGCACGCTTATGACCCAAAGGCTCCGAGTGCTCTTTCAATTCTTGCAGAGATGTATAGACCGAGTATGCTTTCCATGCTTCGGACTTCGGGTCTTGTGTCAGGCGCAGAATGCCCGCACCCTTTCCGACTTTGGTGTCGAAGAAGAACATGGAAGACACCCAATGCAAGTCTGCCGTGGGCGACTCCAGGGTGGGCTTGTACTTCCCTTCATCCTGAAGACGAAGTCCAGACAATTGGGAGTTTGGTTGATGGGCTCGTAGAAACGCTTCAATCTTGTTGATATCCTTCAATGTACGCAAGTCCCATTGCAAGGCGAGCATATCACGCCACCAGGATTCGTCGTGAAAGATTTCGGGCATCCGCGAGTATACCTCTGATGTGCCACTAAGAATACTTTCGAGAGACGTGATCCATGCTTGTGCAATCGCTACCGGATCAATATCCTTTGACGGTGCTGCTGTTTTGGGCAGCTGAATGATGTGGTGGTTCGCCTTGAGTGACATTTCGAGCGGAAAATCACAACGTCTATCGATTCAAGAAGAAAATGAGGAACGGGGAGGCTATGTAATATCAAGGAGGTATCTAATTGTGACTGTATAAGTATAATTTCTGTATTCTTCAAGAAGGAAAAGCTCTTACCTGACATCGAAGCAGCAATCCAGTTGAAGGCTCGGACTTGCATACCTAGGTAGTTCTATAACCCTGGGGGAATTCAAATCTTATGGGAGGATTCCTTATAGCTCTTTATATAACTTAGTCCAGCACAGGGGAACAACCGCATTGATATTTCATTCCACCAGCCCAAGAAGAAGCGAAACCGACCCCGCATGCAGTGGAACTCATCACGAGAGCTTCCAGCAAGGTCCCAAGGCCGTATTGTGTTATTGGATCTTTTGTTTTTCCTTCTCATTGTGGTTGTACTCGTGGTCAGATGAGAGACGGGCCAAGTAGAAGAACTAGACGGACGGAAAGACATGGCCCGCTCTGCTGCGTGCTCCATGTCTGGCAACTACGCCGAGAGATATCTCGCCAACTCTGATTGTTCCATTGCTACCATAATTTTGAAAGTGATAAAATAGGACTACGTATAGTTGGTCTGGGTGACGACTTCAATGCCGGAGTTGAATGCCTGGTCTTCGGTCCATGTTTACGACTTGTTCGGTTGATATTCTACTAGAATTACTCATATTTCAGCGTACAATACACGGCATATGTATAAACAGAGTGTTTGAGTCAGTAGCGGCAAACAGTGAATTGATGTAAGAGCACAGTGCTGTCACCCAGCGGTTGCATCCCTTTGCAGTCAGCCAAACCATCACCTAGGTCTTACAATAGCCGTCTCATCACTGTAAATCTAGTGTTATAATAGACTCATGACAGATAGAGTATGTCCTTTATAGAATCACAGCATATTATCTTATTATAATACTTACAGTGCTCTTATAGGGCTTAATTTATTGCGCACTTTCCTAATTAGGCATTATATTAACACGCCAACACGTCAACTAGTTAACTGGTGACTGGCTTAAGCCTTAAGGCCTTCTATACTAGTAGCCCATTCAAATATATATATCTTTGCTTACACCTCAATATTATGCACGACTCTATACAAGGCATTAATCTCATATATAAGGCCTTATTCTGGTGTCTAATTTAGTGAGCGAATCTTTATTCTATTATTATGCGCTTATATGCAAATATTAGCCCACGTACGAGGCCTGAGGTTGAATTTGTTGTTATTGGCGCGCGCGCTCTCTACATAAGGCCTTATTTTAGTGTTGCTCCAATCCCTTGAATCTAGTTGACATGTACTCAGATACAAATCTGGGCTTACAATCCTCTGCGTGAGGCCTTCTTGGTGTCAAATTTGGTGAGCGAATCCTTCAAATCTTATTAACACGCGCGCATATACAAATCTAGGCTTACAATCTTATATGGAGCCTACGAACGGGCCCCCGTGCTAACATACGATATTGGTGGACTTGGGTGTTGTATAGGTACATTTAGGAGTGTTAACGCGTCTCATGGCTATGATTGTTGTTTGTAATAATACATAGTAATACAATGTGTATTTGAAAATCTTGGTCATCTTACCGTAATAAATCTCTTACTGTTATGTTACCGTGATCTTGTCGGAGCACCACTTTGGTAAGAGTCAAGTCTGCATTACCGGGGTGGTCATGTCACGGCGCATGTAATATCACGGTGCTGTCATCCGGGCCTTACAGAGATCCATATATTGCCGCTACTGGTGCTATTGATGAATTGAATCGAGGCGTTTGACTAGGTAATGCATGTGACCATCTAGGGACCAGATACCTGAATGCGGCATTATTGTCTCCTTTCCTCTCATTCAAAGTTAAGGTCTGTGTTCTTCAAACCACTCCACATCAAATAGAAAAACATGTAAATGACTAACACTACAGTGCGAGACAGATAGCATTGAATATCCAAGGACAGTTCTCAAAGCTCACTCAGTGAAGACTTCAAGCAATACATACAGTCAAGTCTCGACAGGATTTATCTCCCTCTGACAAAACCTATGAATGATACCCCCCAACCGATCCTTACACATCCTCGACATGGACAGCTGTCACCTTGTGTAGATCCGTTGTCTTACTCTCCGCAACACGGCGAGCCTCTGCCTCGGTAGCCTCAAGCGGGCGGGCAGTCTGCTTCGCGACTTTGTCGTCGATTGGTATAATGGTCTTGTGTCCGGAATCGCGATCGAAATACGCGTCCAAGTCTTCAAGTGTACGGTTCGCCGTCTCCGGATATAGGAAATAGACAACGGCAACAAATATCAGGTTGAAACAAGCAAAGACTGGTAGCTGGTTAGGAAAAGACATAACTTGTGGCAAGGATTGGGACTGTAACTTACTGATGTAAAATCTGTAGCCAATGTTTCTAATTCCGGTAGGCGTAAATTGGGTACAGACAAATCCGAATAACCAATTAGTCGCTGTTGCTGCTGCTCCTCCTTGTGTACGCATAGCTAATGAATTGACATCAGCTTGGTACACCCAGGGCACCATTCCCCATGTGCAGCCAAAAGCAGCATAGTAGAAGAATAGGAAAGTGATCGCGACGGCTCCCCACTATATAACATCCATGGATGTAAATGGTTAGATGGTTGTCTAATGCGAAGGGGTCTGATACTCCACGTACCTGCAAAGGGGCATGAGATAGAAGAGCGACGGATATCGCAACCATCAAATAAGCAAGAAATTGCAACCAAAGACCACTCAACATCAGGGATCGACGACCGAACCGCTCAATCATCCAAAAGCACAAACCGGATGAGATCATATAAGACGTGGCGTTGCACCCAGTCAAAATTCGAGCCATCAGTTCAGTCTGTCCGATATTGACAGTCAAGATGGTCGGGAAATAGTAGTTCAGTGCATTGATGCCGCCAAGTTGCTTTCGTAATATCTTCAGTTAGAACAGCTTAGATCAACAGATGGCTTGATGACAAACCTGCATAAACTGTCCACCACATCCGAGTAGCAGCCGTTTCAGATGGCCAGATCGGTCCTTCAGACTTATGACTTCTTTCATGGAGATCTGTGACTCCCTTTCAATTCGAATAGCGCCAAGAATGGAAGCGAGCTCATTTTCCACAATAGGATCATCTGCAGAAAGCCCCTCCCCAAGATATCTTCTCAATGATTCAGCGCCTTCGTCTAGCCGATCGCGCATAAGAAGCCATCGAGGACTTTCGGGGACCAGGGGTAGAAGTGATAGTAGTGCAATGAAGGGTACAAGCTGTTCAATTCCGTCAGTTGAATCAAAATTTTGGGCCAATTTGATTTCTATATGAACTGGTGTTTATTGCTCACCTGGAGTGCACATGGTAGTCTCCACTGCCATCCACCAGATGCAAAGGAACATGCCAGAGTAAGCCACGTTCCTAGACAGTAGAAAATTACATTATGAAGTACCACAATGACGGAGAGTTTTCCTCTGCGTTCTCCACGACTCGACTCTGCTTGGAAGATACCACAAGTGGAACTAGTCATTCCTGTTATACCGAGATCGTCAGTCATGCTGTTTCAAGCGGATTGTGAACGTCACAGGGTCTACATACCATTGCCGACACCATTGATGACCCGTCCAACAATAAGTTGGGGGAAAGTAGTTGCAGAGAATTGAAAAATGGCCCCGATAGCACTGATCAGAGCACCAACTCGCAACGTCCATTTTCTCCCTAATCTGGTACCGTAGAAAAAAGCAGCCAAACAGCCTGCCAAGTTCCCTAGCTTCATAGTATGTTAGCGACTGCCAACAAAATGAAAAGTGCCACTTCCTTTACTTACAGAAAAGCAACTAGATGTGATACCCTGTATGTTGCTATTTTTTGTCTGTGGAAACGTATCGATGAAATCGGTACTGATCAGAATACCACTGATGATGCCCTGGATCTAGCATTAGCCATTTCTTCTTTCAGGCAGCCAAGCGGACATTTTG
>JBBVQN010000085.1:0-51541 GCA_038993655.1 Talaromyces verruculosus | reverse complement strand
ATAAGCTTGCCTGATCGAAGCCGTACCAAGCCTGTGCACCTATATGAAGTCAGGCTTGAGTTAAGACAAGGGGAGAATCGACCTACATGAGTTTACGGCGGTGATAGCTACCTCCAAAGGATATCCTTCCAACATGATGGCGTGCATAGGAGGTCTCAAAAGCAGGGGGATAGTAGTAGCATTGCGAGAACAATGGGTATAGGTAGTGATCTCGGGGAAGTGAAAATGAGATTCAGAAAACGGGGCTAGAGAAAGCCTTTTAATGCCAACGTTAAAACATGCTCCTTACGAGATATTGCGATCTTGCGTGACATCTTGTACTCCCAGTCTTTGCAAGCTGTGTATGGCACTCATTTGATTCCGGCAAGCCCTAACCGCAATAAACGAGACTGGTGGGTCTCCCCAGACTGGGTTCCCCAGACCCCAGAAAGTGGACAATTTGAAGGTTGGGGCTGGTGCCAATCAGCTATTTCCAGCCATTGGGCGCGCAGGTTTCGGACAGATTAAAAAAGCCTTTTTCGTCATTCCGGGCCTTGTTTGGCCGTATAGACCGGCGATGGTCCGAGGCGAGTGCGTTCTCAATCTTTCGGCCGGGTTGCCCCTCAAACCCACTGTACTTTATGCCCAAGTACGTAGATACTTGAAAAAAGTCTCAACCTTCTAGGTAGTTCACGCCAAATCTGCATCTGTGCCTTGTGCACAAATCTCGTTAGATCGGACAAGATAGACGTGTCCATTCTGGAAGACGCAGATGACTAGCGCCCACTCTCTGACTGAATCACTTTATTGTATAAGTGGTACTAACTCTTGGCTTGTTGATCACTGTTCATTATTGTTGGTATTCTCGGACTCATCTCCGTTGTGGGTCTACTCGACGCGATATCTTGGACAGTGGTGCTCGTAACCTCCAGGTTGTAACGTTCGGCGACATCGACATGGCCCGTCACGGCGCTTTCTTCATCGCTGTCTCTGTCAATCACGATTCGAGTACTGTCAGACATATCACCCAGCTTACAGGGTGAAGCCAGTATCTTGGATTTGCTCTCTTGATGAGACCGCAGACAGGTTAACACGAAGCGCTGAGTATCCTTCTTCCGTCTTTTTGGGGTCCGCTGTGCAGGTGAAACAATTGCCTCAATGTCTAGTCCTTTTGAAGAAGAAGTCTCGGAGGACGGTAGCTGTTCATCAGCTTCGACTCAGAGGAGCAAGACTGTGTACGTTTATGTAGTTACAAGTTGTTCATGTGAGACTTTTTCCAGGAGTGCTCATTCAGCGGATGTAGATGTTTTCTTTGTCGGAGACGCAAGGTCAAATGCGACCGGCGAAAACCAAGCTGCAGTTTCTGTGTCAAGAACGGCGCCCAATGCCAGTATGTTGTTTCAGAGAAGAAACGCGGTTTGCGAGCCGGTTATGTATCCCAACTTGAAAGTCGATTAGAGAGACTCGAAGCCGAGTTTCGAGAATTGAAGAACCACATGCAACGTATGTACTTTGGCTTCGCAGATTCAGCACAGTTGTCGATCTACCATACTGACAACAAATGTTAACTCGGCAGAATCACCTCTAATTCCCAGTCCGCCTCAGAATATGGACGAGGTGTCCGTACTGAGCCATCACCCCATATCTCCGACATTAGCAGTACCCCCCATCCAATCGACAACAAACGAACCATCTCGTGCCGACTTCCTAGAACTATGTAACGTATGGTTCGATAAGTTTCATCGATGGTTTCCCATTCTTCACCAAGCCTCGCTCTTGCAGACACTCCAAGATCAGTCAGTCAGTGTCAGCTTGTCGCCACATTATGAAGTCTTGAAGGCTATTGCAGCTGTTACACTTCCTCATGTAGGCTTTGTGACGGCTCTGAGTCATGACCAACGACGGGTTCTGTCTGCCGAATACGCGCAGAATGTTGCCATCCATGCGATGGAGTTTCTGTCATTATCCTCACTCCAAGCTGTTTTGATAATCAGTGTGCTTGAGTTCGGAAACGGCAAATTATCCAAATTCTGGAACTTAATTGCTCTTTGTAAAAGGTACAGGTTTCTGTTTTTACCCCTCTTCCCGCAGCGGAGGCCGCCTGAAAAGACGTTTGTTGCTGACAGTTCTTACTCTACCTAGAATTGCTATGCAGCTCGGCCTTCGTGATCTTGTCGTGCATCAGTGCAGTAACTTCAATTGCACGTCGATGTTACCCCCACGCATGCTACCGCTGCCGAATACACTTATTGATCAAGAGGAGAAGACAAGAGCCTATTGGATGACAGAGATACTTGATGGATCGTCCACCATGGGTGTTGCTTGGAACGTATCCCTCACTCGGCCTCCGCCTTCTATCTTGCCATCGGCGTCAGCAACAGCCTCCCAAACCAGCGCATCATTGCCGTATGAGCAGAATATACCTTGGCTTGCTTTCAGTGACGAGTTCTGGACCACGATGCCCGAGTTTTATATCTCTGTCGCATCCTTCGGCGATCTGGAAACCTCCTCTAGCTTTACGTCGTATGTCAACCTTGTCGTCAACGAATTATACATTGTACATCAATTCCTCCAACAACCTTTCGATCGTCGCACTGCAGCTGGAAGAGCAAAATGGCAGGCAGAATGCAAGGGTGTAGACGAAAGGCTACAAAAGTGGCGTTCATCGTCAACATTGTTCAATTCGGCGGTTAAGAGCTGCCATGATCAGCAACAGCAGCAGCACCATAACCAGCTCAGCCACCACGCCACAATTTCGTCGAGTCATGCCCCCCCAACGAACATGGCTGCGTCGAATGCAGCAGTAGAAGAAAACAGGGACTTCGATCCAATCACCATCCTGGCGGTCGCCATGTACAACATGGCCATCATCGCTCTCTATCAACGCCTAGCTTTTCCCGCGAACGAAATCGAACAGCCACACGGACCCTTCTACCATGCGATACAACGATGCTTAGACGCGAGTGATGAGATAACAATGGTTGTGCGTAACGTAAACGATGCCGATCTGGAGAACATGAGTCCTCATCTTATCTTCCCTCTATTCGTGGCAGCGAGATTTTTTATCGTGCACGCTCGTATTACTGGAGTCGAAGTGCCGAAGAACATCGACTTGATAATGTATAGTCTTCGAGTCTGTGGACAACGATGGAACCTAGCCCGTAAGTTTCTGTTCATTTGCAGCGAAGATGTCGACATTGTCTCGTGAGATTTGAAGCCATATCAGGACTAACAGAAGAAAAGGTCGGCTGGGAAAAGTGTTACGTGCGGCTCTGGTAGAACGACAGGTCACGATGATTCAGTTTTCATCCCTTCCGCCGCAGTTCTTCGACCTGCAGTACTCGCATTTAGACATAGATAAGGTGCTTGAAGTCTGGGCCGAAAGTCAGGATATCAATAACTCAGCAGCAGGACTTGTGAGATGGTAACTGGCAGAGGGCAACAGACTTGAAAGAGAGACGGAGGTTAGGATCAAGGCGCAGGAAGAGAGAAATAGAAATACCAATCAAGACATAATCCATCCTATTTACACAATGCAACCTAACTCCCGAGCAACAAGAGGAATCATGATCAAATCATCGCATGCTTTCACCCCATTCCGATAGAACCTGCTCATCGCGTCATTACACCCTACGATCATCTATGAACAAATAGACCGGGACCAGAAATAATAAAAAGGACCTATGCAAGAAAAAAACATGTGATCACGACTGTGTCGGCGCTGCTGTCGTCGAAGTAGATCGACCAGTGATGTAGTCGCGATTTTCGACGGTGACACTCTTTGTCATATGGTTGACTTTGTATACGCCAACAAGGCGCGAGGCAAGTTCAAACTAGTTTGCAGTTAGACACCATCGAAACAATCGAATAGTTGCAGAAGGGTCACTTACCATGTTGTTCCGAAGAGAAATGACAATAAACTGGGCGTTCTTGGTCCGTTCCTTGATGTATGAAGCAACAATAGAAACCTATTGGTTTCGAGTCAGTCATCGACATGGTTTGTAATCCAGGGGTTATCAGTTCAACTCACATTTCGGAAATCCAAGGCGGCGTCAATCTCGTCCATGACATATAACGGGGTTGGCTTATAATGGTGGAGAGCAAACACCAAGGCAAGACTGGACAGCGTCTTTTCACCTCCAGACAGGTTGCTGATGTTCTTCCAGCTCTTTTTCGGCGGCATGACAGAGAAGAGAATTCCTTCCGAGAAAGGATCCAAAGAGTCGACGAGCTCCAGTTCAGCATTTCCACCCATCGTGATCATCTGGTACATCTCCTTGAGACGTAGTGAAATCGTGCTGAAACCCTCCATGAAGCCAGTCAGACGAGCAGAACGAAGGCCATCCAAGCGGGCCTTGGCAGCATCACGGGCTGTCAGTGACTCATTCAAATCTGCAGAGCGCGTCTCATGCTCTGCAACACGGCGACGGTACTCGTCAATGACAGATAGATCAACGGAAGCATTTTGTGTCTTCTCCTCCAACGCTGCAATAACCGCCTTGAGTGACTCTTTGTTCATGTCGGCCAGCTCATCAGCAGTGAATGTCTGCAACTCCGCCGTTTCCTGAGCATCACCAAGGTCGCTGACGTTCTGTAGTGATAACTTTGAAAGCTTCTCCTCCCAGTATCGACTGCGTTTCTGATTCTCGGTGAGGACTTTTTGGTTCTCTTCCAGTTTGTTCCGCATTTCAATCTCCTGAGCGCGTGTTTCGTTCAGTTCAGCCGTCTTCTCATCCAACTCCTGCTTGAGGGCTTTGATTTCTCCGCGTTTCGTCTCGAGTGCCTAGACGGACTATAGTCAGTACGTGTTCCATCTGCCGAATCCATTGAGCTTACCTCTTGAGCATCTTCCACCTGTTGTCGCGAACCCGAGGCATCGTTTGCCTGATTTTTGACATCTTCCTCCAGTCGTTCAATCTCAGCGCTAAGCTGTTCGCCCTCTTTCTCAGCTTCTAAGCGTGTCTTTTCGTGCTTCTTGATGAGCTTCTCGTTCTTCGATTTCGCAACTTCCGCGTTTGATATTTCCTCGGACAGAAGATTGATCTGGGCCTTCAAGCCGTCCACCTTCGCCTTCTGACTTCTCAAACGGACACCACCGACTTCCATGATCTTAGCTTGAAGAGATTGAATCTCTTCCTCAATCCCGGCCATATCGTGTCGCAAATTCTCAACTTCTTCCTGAAGGGCCGTGATCTGTTGATTCAATACCTTTGCTCGGTTTTGGTCTGTCTTGGACGGTTTATGTTCGACGCTCAGTTCTTTGATACGACGCTGGGCATCTACGAGACTTCGCTTGCCGCTCTCTATCTCAATGGCAACCTTCTGTATCTTCGTGTCCAATTTGGGGATTTCGTCGGATTTCTGACGAAGTGAAGTCTCCAATTGACGTTGTTTGTCCTGAAATAGTTGAAGCTTCTTCTCCAACTCATCACGGTCGAATTCCAATTTGGAAACCTGTTCCTTGGAAGTTTCGGCAACTTGTTTCGAGGACATGCCGCCTTTAGCAACACGCGTTCCTCCTCCACTCATAGTACCAGACAGGTCAATGAGTTGCCCGTCAAGGGTGACGACTCTCCAACGCTTAGCGCCATAAGCAATGCGGTTAGCCTGCTCAAGGTCTTTCGCGACCAATGTGTTCTGCAGGACGCTGTAAAAGGCCGGAGCGAACTTAACATTCTTTGGTTTGACCAAATCGAATAATCGCGGAACACTTTCAGGTGTGAAGATCGTAGACATGTCTCGCTTGGGTAAGCGGTCGAGCAGAATGAAGTTCGCTCTACCAAGATTGTTTTTGCGTAGATAATCGATGCATTGCTGGCCTGATTCCACGGTATCGACCACCATATTCTCGAGCTGTGGGCAGGCGGTCGAAATGGCGACATCATACTTCTCTTCAATCGTTCCCAGGTTGCCTAGTCTACCATGAAACCCTTCGATACGGCCAGATTCCTTGAGTCGCATCAGACCAGACAGAACACTGCCTTTGTTTTGCGTGCTAGCAAGGCTTGCTCGAGCCTCCTCTGCCTTTTGCCGTGCATTAGACACATAAGAGCGAAGCTCGGGTTCCTTTTGTGATAGCTTGTTGAGGTCTTTCTTTAGGGATTCGACTTCGGCTTCGAGCTGAGTCTTCTCTTGATGCTTTTCCTCTAGTTCCGTCTCCTTCTCTGCTAAGCTTTCCTCGATCGCAGAAACCCGAACCTGAGCTTCCTCTAGTGCCTTCGCACCCGCATTACCCCGTTCATGGAGTATATCAAGTTCACTTTGAGCCACGGCAATGGAAGAAAGTTTGTCATTGATCTTGGCATTCCAGGGCTCGAGAGATTTCTGCTTCGCTGCAATCTGATCAGAAAGACCTTGTGTTTTGCCTTTCAGGCTTTCTCTGATTGATGCAAGTTCTTCCTCCTCCGACTTCATATCATCTTCAAGCTGGACGATTTCCGCTGATTTCTTCTCAATATCCGAAGTATGTTTTTCAACTAGACTCGCACACTCCGATGACGCCAACCGACTAGTTTGTAGAGTCTTCTCAAGTTTCTTCTGCTTGCCGGTCAAAAACTTCCGCTTCTCTTCGAACTTGACAGCCTCCTTGTCGTATTTGGCCATTTCCTTGATCATTGCCTGAGTAGTCTTCTCCATGCTTTCATATTCTTTGGTCGCGCGTTTGTATTCCTTTTCGATCTCCTTTATTCCAGACTCGTTTCCTTCATGCTTTTCCAGTTCCATGTTAAGCAGCTCTTGCATTTGCATGATAGCTTCCTCGGTGACCTTGTTGTTATTCTCACATTCCGCAATGTAGACCTGATACAGAGCCGATTGCTTCATAGTAAGATCATTCTCGTCCCGGATGTAAGCCAGAGCCTTGTCCTTCTTGTCCTCGAGTGCGGTTTTTTCCTTTTCGACGTGCTGGACTCGATTGTTTTTCTCGACGCAAACGTCGTTGAGTGTTTCAACTTCGGCCGCAGCTTCTTCAATAGGCGTCTTGTATTTCGAGGTGCCGATGATATCCTCCAGATATTCCAGAAGACCGTCTTCATGCTCATTACCGGCCTTGGGTTTCATCTGCGCAATTGATTCAACCTCGCCCTGTAATATGAGAAAGCGCTTATGATCAAGATCTATTCCACGATCTTTGAGGAACGTGGTCACAGTAGTGAAGTTCGTCTCCTTCTTGTTCATATAGTACTTGCTCGAATTGTTCTTGAACGCTCTGCGCGATACCACCAATTGAGAATCGGGAATGACTTTATGAGCGCCACCAGGAAGATCCATGATTTCCTGAAAGTGTACTTCAACTTCGCAGAAGGTTAAGTCGGGAAACCTAGCGGAGTTGTGAATCAGGGCGGAGATCTTTCCTTGACGCATCTTGCTGGCGCGAAATCCGAACACGAAGAGGAGGGAGTCGATGACGTTAGACTTTCCCGAACCATTCGGACCGACAACAGATGAAAATGATACATGGAAGGGTCCGACGATCTGTTTGCCGGCGTAACTTTTGAAGTTAGTAAGCACAAGGTGAGTGATTACCATACGTGCGCGTGGAGTTTTGGTCTCTTCGGCGACAGGAATACCCAAGGACCGCGATTTCAAGACAATATCCATCGGCTTTTCGAGGGCCGTCGACTGCGAGTTGATGATCGAAATCTGGGACTTTTGTTCTTCGGCATCGCTTCTCGTCGGGGCAGGTGATTTATTGACTGCAGATTGCGTGATATCGGAGAGCGGGCTGCTGAACTCTCGATGGGATCGCGAGGAGGCTTCGGGCGAAGCTGAAGGAGAAGGAGTAGGAAGTGAGGACAGTTCTGCGGCTGGCGTAGCTGAATCACGGCTCTTACGGGAACTTGCAGCCCTCTTCCTCTTCTGCGCTGCTTGAACCTTCTCAGAAGGCGATTCAGGCTCTTCCTGAGCTGCTATTATCGTCGCCTCCTCGTCCTCCTCCTCATTAGCCTGCTCCACGGTCTCTGCGACAATGGATGGCTCTTCGTGTTCTTCATGTTCTTCGGGTTGCGGGGTGGGTTCGACGGTTTTCGGTCTCCGTCCACCTCGCGTCGAGCGTTTGGGAGGCTGTGAGGGTGCTTCTGAGGCTTTCCGCCGACCGCCTCGCCTAGGAATTGGCTTCTGTGCGACGGGTGTGTACTCGTTCTCTTCATCGTCGTCTACGTTGGAGTGCGAGGGCGTGGGTGTGACGTTGCCGAGATCCTCTTCTTCGGAAACTTCTTCGATGTAGGATGTCCGTCGCGAGGCCGCGCGACGCGACGGTCTGCCTCTAGCTACCGAAGCCATGTGAGGGTTGGGGGATGGTCGATGATAATTCGAGATGATGATGTCGGGTACACAGAGGTTCCAGAGTGCCTTCCCGCTGTTGATTGTGTTTGTTTTGCTTCGCGGGTTGTTTACTCCAATCCGAAAGGGGAAAGGCGCCCTTTTTTGCCGCTCGCCCGCAAGCTCTCCCCTTCACCGCCTTCGTGGACTCGTTCAGTAAATAACTTCGTTGATTGCTTCTTTCTTGTCGTAGCCCTCGATCGGTCGGTATTCAAATTGCAAAATGGCATCCTGGGAGGATTTCGATGTCACCTTCCAATTCAATCGGAATTTCACCTACGACAAAAAGGTTGTCGATACCATCAATGGCAATCGTCGGTCACTAGAAAATCAGCTCTTCATCGACCGGCTGCTCAGTTTGATGGGCGTGAAAGCAGGTATAAAACACTGCCACAACGGTCAGTGACGTTGCTAACCAAACCCTGCGGACAGTTCATGAAAAATATCCTCCCAAGTCGAATCAGAACCTCAGAGAGCTGTACAAGCAGATTCTCCTATCGTCCTTTCCCAATCATCAGAAACAAGCCGTGATATATTATCTTCTCCGAGATTGTCGCGCAAACGAAGCGCTCGTTCAGTTCCTTAGACGATGTTCCATCCCAGACAAGTATCAGCTGTTCATCGACGGGCTTTGGCATTTGGATCGACTTGAGTTCCAGGTATTTGCGACCTGAGATCCAGACGGTCTGTCCACTTGGTACTAATGCACTCTCCCATATGATAGCTGGCTTTGCAGTACCTCACCGAACCGTCCCTCATCCCAACGTTTCCCGACGAAATCCTCTACATATTGACCCTACCCAAGCTGCCGAAACATGACGACTCGTTAGCGATAGCTTATTACTTGACGGTTTCCCCGCCACTCGAGTCCGAAAAGGTCCAGACTTCTTATTTCGAGACCCTCTGTCGCGCAAGCATTACCGATGCATTCTACTTTCTACGCAAATACGATGACTCTCGTCGAAGACGGTTTCTGGAGCAGCTCGTTCTATTTGTCCACAAGGCTCCGGCTAGAAATCTGAGGGGTCAGCGCGCGATCGAATTGCTTAACCTACCGTTCGACGATGAAGAAGAATCATGGTTCGAAGAGTATCTTCTTAATGGTAAAGTCGCAACACTTTCTGGCGCAAAGGATACCGTGTTGATGCGGCGACTTGCGACTGGCAATACGCGAGATCTTCCACCAAAGGTGAGATCGCTAGGTGGACCTAAGATCGATGGCGTCAACTGGGATGATCTACGACAGGGCTTTAACAGGGTTGATTCACTCTAATATCCAAACTTCCAAAGCGAATTGGACTATGGTGTTTCTCGGCGTTTCGTACGTATTTATGGTGATCCAGACGGCATTTCATGAGGGTCTCTTAGCGGTGTTTGCACAACTGTTTCAAAGTTGCATATTCGATTAGAACGTATTTATATAGTTTTTGGTGGATGAAAGAAAAAGTCCACTCCATTGGAAGGTCTGATTAGATTCTAGTCGCGGCGTAGCGCGGAGATTTACCGATATAGGCACGACACGTCTCTCGCAGTTGAATCTTAAATTTGGAAGATAGTCTTTGTCTTCGTAACGACTTGAAAGACTTGAAAACGACGAAACATAAATAGTATGAATATCACCGTGCTTTTCTCTATCCTCTAGGTTGTGACTGTTGCGAGCCAGCCAATCAAAGCACCAGACACCACGTGCGGCCACAACCAAGCAACAAGTCTCAACTTCTTGACCGCGCAACAACAACCAGTTTCACTATAATATTGAGCGATATAGTATAACGACATGCCAGTTTGTCTATACTTTCAACAGGGTCGATGCAGATATGGAGGTACGTTCGTATGCAAAATAATTGCTTCAAGTTTTCTTGTATCCAGGGACATGCTAACGAATATTTGCGAGTGTCGTAGATCGATGCAGAAATGAGCATCCAGGCCAGGTAACGTCTGGCGCATCAGCAAACCGTTTCAGCGTTCTCGGTTCAGCTGCTGCAAACACTGGTAAGTCTTTTTATCTTTCATCAGCGCGGTAGCTGGGCATGTGAGATGGCTGGGCGTGAAGCAATGTTTAACGCCTCGCGGCCACAGCAAGTCAGTCAAAACTTATTTCTGACGGAGTTTTCCACTTCGATGGCCAACGCCCACATTTCTTTGACCTCGAAATCATTGCCTTTATTATCAATGCCTCATTTATGACTCGAGCTGACAGAATGTTTCATCGTTTAGGAAGTAATCAACAGCAACAGAACAAGTCCTTAAGGTACGTCAATCTACAAAAGAGAAAAAAAATGGCCGATTTTTGATGATCAATCATGTGGCTGATTTCAACTTATAGCTTTAACGTCACACCTGAGAATATCCAGCTCGACCTCACCTTAGGAAAGGAACGACCAGGATGGGTATTTTCTGCATATGGCCCAGGGAAAAATGCACCTAGACAGCTCTTCGGAGGGCCGTCTCGAGAGCAGAGCTTTGAGGAAATGCGATTGCGACATTACGAAGCTGCGGCGGCTGGAAATCCAAATCAGGCTGTTCAAGAAGCGCAGAAGCTACATGATGAAACTATGAATCAGATCCAGATCATCTTGAATGACCTCAATGGTGCCGTCAAATACGTACTAGATGGAGTGAATGAACAACCTAATCGCATCGATATCGTGGAAGGTAAATCGGGTGTTCCCTCATCATTCGCCCAGCAACCAGCTCCGGTTTCGTCGGCTCCGGCTTTTGGACAACCCAGTGGTGGCTTTGGCGGTGCGACTCAAGGTGCGCCTACTCCTGCTTTTGGGCAAGCATCAATGCTTGGGCAAACTCAGCCTGCTTTTGGAAGACCTTCGAACTTGGGGGCATCCACAGCTGGTTCTGCATTCGGTAAACCATCAATGCTAGGAGCAGCACAGCCTACCTTTGGTAAGCCTGCATTTGGCCAGCCATCGTTTGGTCAACCTGCCTTTGGGCAGCCTTCGGCAATGGCAGGTTCCAGTTTTTCACATGCGGCGGCCGGCCCGTCTCCTTTCTCTCAAGCAACTCAACCAAACCCATTAGCGGGCGGTAACTTCGGCCAACCTTCGACTTCTGCGCCGTTTGGACAACCAGCTGGCAGCCAGATGACAACGTCTCCGTTCTCTCAAATTGGCAATCAATCTGCAGTAACCAGTGCATTCGGACAGCCATCTTCGACCGGTGCCAAATTCGGTCAACCATCTCAAACCGTCTCACCGTTTGGACAACAGCAGCAAGCACCGTCGGTCAATCCGTTTGGCCAAACGGCACCTACTTCAGCTACACCGAGCGTTTTTGGCCAGCCTCCGGCAACTGCAGCACCAGTCTCAACTATCGCTCCACAACCCCAACTGAATACTGTCGAAAAAGCACCCATAGGACCTAAACCAATCATCAAGGTCGGGCTCGGGGAGTTGAATCCGATTCCCGAACTCGTGGGCGATACTGTTCGAGATCCGGGGACACAGAAATTAATTAGATGGAAAGGGCGACCAGTACAATATAAGGACGGAACTCCGCGCTATCTGCATCCCAGTGATAATAAAACCTGGGTCCGCATTTTCTTCTACGACGGACCGCCAGATCTCGCCACGCTCCGGGACTGCAGTGAGAAGGATGAGAACTATACGGCAGAAGTAACGGAGCAGTACCAATACTTTGTGCAAAATGGGGTTTATAAAGATGGCATTGTCCCGAGCGTGCCGCCAAAGACAGAGTGGGTATCTTTTGACTTTTAGTCAACAACTCGTCAGACAGTTGACTGTTGTTTACTTGATGAGATTGGAGTTGCGTGGATCTCGGCGTCTTGGGCTTTTCTTTCGGTATTACAGAGCGATGCCATAGCGAATAGACTTTATTGTATAAGATGTACGCAAGGTTCAAAGACGAAGAACGTCAGTTTCAAGACTGGGTGGGAAATTAATACTTCCAAGGTTACCTAGGTATGGATATTGAAATAAATGTCGCCACATCAATTGATGTGCATCACCTATGTACCTACATATGTATCAATACCTAGGTAGGTACCTAATGTATATTGATGAGCTAGACGTGGAGATTTGGTGATATATATATTCCCGGAGATGTCAACTGATCCTAAACCGCATCCCGGCGCTACCTACGTAGGTACATACCTAAGGTACGTCCACCTTTTAATTTATCAATTGATTTCTAATCCATCATTTTCCCAACCAGACCTCAGAACTGGCTAACAATTCCCGGTCGACTGAACTTGACATAATCCGAGATTTGAAGACCATCTAAGCCGAAGACAATATTGATTAGCAGACGCGACCAAAGTATGGATCGACACAACACAACCAGGAGCTTCAATGGATGTTGGACATGCCGCCTCCGGCGCAAGAAATGCGACGAATATCGTCCGATATGCGATACTTGTTCTGCGCTTCAAATAACTTGCTATTACGACCAGGAAAAGCCAGACTGGATGGATGGCGGTGCGAAGCAGGAAGAGATGGCCAACCGCCTCAAGCGTGAGGTCAAAGAGAGTCGTCGCGGGGATCGTAATCTGGGACACCGCCACGCAATCATCGAACCGACCACGTACGACAATCAAAAAAGGCTAGAGCAGTTGGCCATCTCAGAGACTCCAAGAGACAGAAATAATTCACAAGAACCGCGCCCAGAGACTGCCAACACCCCACTTCAGCGTGAGCATGATTGCAAGCTTGCTAGCAAGCATGTTTCCGGAAACATGAGTCTCGCGCGGTCTGACACTATTCTGCTCACGTTCCACCTTGAATATATCCTACCATTCCTATTCCCATTCTATAATCCCTCCATTCTAGAAGGAGGGAGATCCTGGATCTTGGAAATGATGATTAGCAGTCCAGTGGTACGGCAGGCTACCTTGTGTCAGAGTTCCTATTTTTTCTCGCTGGCGCGCGGAGTCCCTAGTGACGATTCAACTTGGGAAACGGTCTTGGCCCAGACGAGAGATGCCTTTTGCGTGTTACGGCAGTCGCTACAATTCATTCATAGTTCAAGTATCACTGAACATTTACACGGCGCTGTACGAATCCTAGCAAGCGTTATGCAAATACAGCGTTTTGAGGTCGCTGTTTTGAGTTTTGAAAACTGCCAGGCACACCTTAATGCCGCTTTGGCTCTTTTCAGACAACTTCTCGACAGCTCCGAGGCTGCCGAACCAGTGGGTAACCGATCAAGGTTCGCTTCTGTTATCTCTCTGCTCGGCCCAGCGACACGACTCTTGCCTGCTCAGGGTGTTCATGTTCCTAGTGCAGAACAAGCGGCGTTTCGCTTCTCGTCCGCACTCTTACTATTTGATGATATCATTGCTAGTACGGTTTCTCAGGAGCAACCTAAACTCTACGAGTATCATCACTGCCTTCTCCATAGCTCCGATGGCACGGAACCTCCTATTAATTTCGAGACTGTTGTGGGTTGCCAGAATTGGGTATTTCTTCACATCAGCGAAATTGCTATGTTGGACACCTGGAAACAAGGATGTAAGAGTGCCGGGAATCTCAATATGATAGATCTAGTTCATCGCGCGACGCCGATCAAGGATTCGTTGGAACTGCATCTGACTCAACTTGGAAAAAACATGGCAGACCCTGGTTCTCGACAGGGTAGCATCCTTCTGGAGATGTTCATGATTGGATATTCTCAACACTCAAAGACACCCTCTGCTCAGACCGCCTTGGTCACCAAAGTCTGGGCACATGCGACGCTTCTCTATCTGTCCGTCGTTGTATCTGGATGGCAACCTGCGAGTGTCGAAGTCCGCTATCATGTTGACAAAATCATCGAGCTATTGACTCTCCGAATTTCCCCTCCAGCATTGCTTCGCACAATGGTTTGGCCCTTCTGCGTGGCAGGCTGCCTTGCGGAACCGGCGCGGATATCCCATTTCCGTGCTATAGCAGATGCCCTACAGCCATCAAGCGTCTTTGGCACGGTACGCAAAGCACTGGAAATCATGGAGAACGTATGGCGTAACCAAGATGCAGCAGATAATTTGAGCCGCGATCTCGCTACCTGCTTTAGAAATCAAGGTGATCTCGTACTTCTTGTATAGACAGCCAGTTGTTCGGGATGTGTTAATGCCCGCAACATCAGTTTGCATTGTATTGAAAGCTTTAAACTATTCATGTATACCTAGGTACAATTGATCTTATCACCCCAAATCGGAACCCGAAAGAATGGTATCTCCTCGCCGTGTAACAAATCCCTTCTCAGCGATCAAGGGCACTTCCAATACGTCATTGGTGAGCTCTGGTTCTTCCTTAATCATATATTTTTTACAAAACATACTTGGCTCTCATTGCTTATGCTGGAATAGCGCAGAAGGTGCCATCACAATTCAGGGACCGTCGTCTCAGACGCTTGTACATGTACTTCACCATTAGTAGCCGCAGTCAACTGCTCAACACGATTCTTATGCAAATCGCTTAGATCGGCTTTATAAATGCTGGGTTCGAATGCCCTTTGAAGATGGCGTCTAAGATCTGGACTAGCTTCTTCACACATGTAACTTAGAATGCCCAGGCCCCCTTTTAGTCTTTTGACATACTCTCCGAAATCGGGTTTCTCCTTTGGTGGTGGTGGTGGTGGTGGTCGTCGTCGTCGTTTGGCGCTTGAAGTACTGGGTAGACTAGGTCGTCTCCGTCAAGCGTTTCATCCGTGGGTTCATCCGTGGACTCAGGCTTGCTTTGAAGCCTTTCAACCACTATCTCAACGTTCGGAGGCCAAATACCCCGTTCCTCTAGTTCCGTTTTGATTTTACGTCGCACAAACATCTGCTGTCGAAGTTCGTTGATCGAATACAAAAAGTCGCTCCTGTCGAAGTAACGATCTCCCTGCTCGGTCTGGCGACTGACAGCTTCTCCGTGGAACTTTCAGTAATCCCGGAAAAGCTTACCATCGAGAAGCCGAAACAGACGTGTGAAATGAGGCGGAAAAGAGTACAGGATTATGTTTTTCGCGTGGCAGTATTGCAAGAACAGTTCGGTGATATGAACGCCGAATTGTTCACCAGGAGAAGTCGATGTTGGTTGCGAGCACGGTGGCAAGTCGACATATCAATGTGATGTAACCATTCTATTGCAAGATCGTCTGATGCGAAGCCATTCAATGAAAACACGAGCTTCCAATCTGGCTGAATATCGTGTTTCCAATCGTCCAGGTCAGTGTTCTTGGTAAGAATAATAAATAGACCAATCACGTTCCCTGCGACACTGAGACATTCAACAATTGTTATTGACTCATGCAAAGCCGTTCCGTCAACCTGCTTGGAAACTCTATACGTAGTAATTTCAGCTTCAGTATCTCTCTTGCCGACCCTAAAACCCATCTCGTCCGACGTATAAAAGTTTTCTGGCTTGATGTTATAAGTGTCAAGCTGAGTTTGAAGACGGTCAAACCAGGATCGTATGACACCTGGATCTTATGGGTTGGACTTATGAAGTCAGTAGCATTTTGGACGCTTGTTCGACGTTGCTCTGGTAAGCGTCGTAAGAATCTAGGGCCAATTCTCTCCAACCAGATGTGGCGTTTCCCCGATCGGTGATTGATGCTGGCTGAACAAACAGCCATGGTATCTCAGCAACTTGACGGTTGGAGGGACGCCTATATTATCTAAAAATTTGATCCATGTTTTAAGCGTTTTCTCCTGTTCATCTTTGAACAGCCGATTGCTCGCTGGGCGATCTGATCGCGAAACACGTCCTTTGATGCGGTTCCAAAGCCTCGAATGAGGCACCTCATAGACACGAGCTAGTTCGGGTTATTTTTTTGGCTCTTGCCGAGTTCATATATCTCGACCACTTTCTGGATGGCGAGCTCCTGCTGTTTGTATAGACTTTCGGGCATGATGGGCGGCTGCTTGGATGGCTTTGCATTGGGCTGGTGCGCTTTTGTGGCGGTTTTGCAGGTCAACGCAAATCAGAATCTCGACGGAGAAACATTTTCCCGCCCATTGACTGCGTTTGAGCTTTGAAGGGTCACACTCATCCACTTGACTTGATGGAGAAGTTCTTCATGTTGGCATACGTAAGCCGCTGTCGCACGATAATAATTCTCTTTGCAGCACGGAGCAACACAACATACAGCGTATGTACGTCTTAACATTAGCATCTCAAGCATTCGATTACGTACACGCCCACGTAGGTGTCTGCTGCGGATCGTGGCATAACGCAAGATCAGCTTGACTCAACTCATCAAGTCTGCCAGGTAGTATTGGCTAGTTAGTTAGCAGTCATATGTTACTACTAACTAGGTATAGAGTCAGTGTCGCAGACTTGTTCCACACACTTCCATATTCTGCCGTTATACACACTAAGCCGCTTGCAGTTTAGCGGCCGGCACACATCCACAGTTGGCCCCCCCGACTTTGGCTTCGCTCCTTTCTCTCCCAACGATATCCCTTCATGCTTCATCCTTCATCCTTCATCCTTCAGTCGACTCAGGCCATTGCCAACCCTTTCTTTCCAACATCGGCGTCCTCCTGTGACTTCCGCCGTATATTGTTCCCCTGTGCGCATCGCTTCCGCCGCAGTGTTGAGATCCAGCATTGACCCTCATTCCAACCAAATACATACATTTGAGGGTTACTCCTCGTTCCCTTCGCTTTATTCGTCCTTCTCATCTCTGAGATGAGTTCCTCGCTGAACTGCAACGAGATCCATCTCTTTGCTTGATTGCTCAATCATGCGGTGGAAGCTGCCGATCGCGCTTCCGGCCAGTGCCGCTATCCTCCTTCTCCCTTCGCTCCTTCTCACAGCTCCGCAGCAGCTGTCTTACGCTCAACAACACGATGCCGCCGTGTCGTCTTCGATTTATGTGGCCTCGCGCCCCACGGGCCAGTCGATCATCGACGAAAGCCCCCATACTTATTTTCGAGATACTCACAAACACATGCCGCCGGACGTGAAGAAGATCAATCCGGACGATGTGAGCGCCCTAGCAACTCTGGCTCTGGCAGGCTCTGGTAGCCGTGCCGTTCGAGCCCCCCCTGCCCAGCTGAGCAGTCCAACTGCCGGCTTGGTGTCGCAGCTTCAAGCGCGGTCCCTGCAGGACTGGGAGGTTGAGGATTTTGTTTTGTTGGCGACCGTCGATGGTACCATTCATGCTCGAGATCGCAAAACGGGTTCCCCTCGATGGGCCCTGGAAGTTCCCAATAGCCCCATGGTCGAAAGCATCTATCACAATCGCTCCACCACCGGTTTCGACGCAGATGCCTCCATCCGGGATGACGACTTCCTCTGGATTGTCGAACCCAGCATGGATGGCAGTCTCTACATTTTTAGCCCCGGACAACAAGGTGGTCTTCAAAAACTAGGACTAACCGTTAAGGATCTTGTCAACGAAACGCCATATTCCGGAACAGATCCAGCAGTAACTTACACTGCCCGCAAAGAGACTACTCTTTATACCGTTGACGCTCGTACCGGTAATGTCCTCCGCGTTTTCAGCTCTCACGGCCCTCTTTCCGCCGATCACAATTGCAAAATCGACCGACTCGCTACCGATGATATTCTCGACGACGACAACTCCGATGATGGTGGCCACTGTGGAGGTACATCTGGGACATTGACCATTGGCCGTATCGAGTATGCCGTTGCTATTCAAAACACGGAAACCGGCGAGCCTATATGCACTTTGAGGTATTCCGAATGGACGCCGAATAACCGTGACGTTGATCTTCAAAGCCAGTACTATCAGACCATGGATCAGAGTCACATATACAGCATGCATGACGGTGTAGTCCTCGGCTTTGATCATTCACGCATGGAACGCCCTCGTTACACGCAACGCTTTTCATCTCCAGTCGTGCGAGTTTTCGATGTAGCACGACCGGTCAATGTCAAGTCTCCGGATTCTCCTCTGCCACTCGTCTTACTTTCTCAACCGCTCGAGCCACCTGATCCTGATTATGCCGCCTCTCCCGATACTGAGGACCGAGTCTTTATCGATTGCACCGAGGCTGGTGGTTGGTACGCCATGTCCGAGACAACATATCCTCTTGTGACGGGCCGTGCAGGCATGGCCCAGTGTTACGACAAGGACTTTTTCCGCGATGGCCACTCGTTACTCACACTAGATCTTGAGCGGCAGCGCAAAGCTCTCGTTGGCGTACATTCGGTTAACATGCCGACCGGCCATGGTGGGCGTCGCAGTCGAATGCATAGCATCTCCGGCCCTTCGGCTATCGGAGGTGGTCCAAACGGTACGCCTCGTGATATGATCAGCTCTCCATCGTACCTTGCTTCACCTCCTGCGCTCAGACAAAGTGTCATTATTCGTACTGGTTGGGAAAACCGCACGGATATATTCGTCTTGGCCATTCTTGCTCTGTTCGGCTACTTTTTATGGGTGAATTCGGCGTTGTTTCAAGAACATTTAAAACAAAAGCTGGACCTGAAGAATATCCTCGCCGCTTACGATCAGCAGATTTCTGACCCGCCCACGTCTCCGACAGTGAACTCCTTCCACCGAGATTCCAGTCCGATTGGTATTCGCTCCGAATTTACAACGCCCGGGAAAGCATCGGTTCAACTGGAGAATTTCCACGACGGCAACGACTCGACTCCGCGGAATGAGCGGACTTCGTCGCGATCTGGCGATCCAGAAACGACACCTCGAGTCCGGATCCGCGAACCTTCGCGAGGACCTGATGACGAAGGAGACGAGTTGAATCTCCAGGAACACAAAAAGAAGAAACGCCAAAGGGGCCAAAGAGGCGGCAAAGCTCACAAAAGGAAACCCAAACCCGGCTCCGACGAGGAAAAAGCTCTGTCACAGGCAGTTGAACAAGTCAAATCATTAGTTCCACCATTAGGACTCGAGCCGGACATACAACTGTCTCGTCAAGTTTCGAATGAAATTTATGAGATGGACGGCGCCATTCGAATTGGCCAGCTCAAAGTGCATACAGATACGGTACTGGGTCATGGTAGCCATGGAACTATTGTCTACAAGGGATCTTTTGATGGACGAGACGTGGCTGTCAAGCGAATGCTAGTTGAGTTTTTCGATATAGCGTCGCATGAGGTTGGCTTGTTACAAGAGAGCGACGACCACAGCAACGTCATCCGATACTATTGTCGTGAACAGGCTGCTGGGTTTTTGTACATCGCCTTGGAGCTTTGTCCGGCTTCCCTTCAAGAGGTGGTCGAGAAACCGCAGGACTATCCTCAGTTGGTAAGAGGCGGCTTGGATGTTCCAGATGTTTTACGACAAATCACGCTTGGTGTACGGTATCTGCACTCGCTCAAGATTGTGCATCGGGATCTCAAACCACAGAACATCCTCGTTGCTGCACCACGAGGTCGCAGCATGAATAGCCAGTATCCGGCGCTTCGTCTTTTGATTTCAGATTTTGGTTTGTGTAAGAAGCTCGAGGACAATCAAAGCTCTTTCCGGGCTACTACAGCGCACGCAGCAGGCACATCCGGATGGCGCGCACCAGAGTTGCTGGTGGATGAGGATCAACAGTCGGCCATAGCGATCAATAGTGGACATTCCAATCATACCGAGTCATCTGAGCCGGCAGTAGTTGATCCACAGACAAACCGACGAGCGACCCGTGCTATTGATATATTCTCTTTGGGGTGTGTTTTCTACTACGTTCTTACCCGCGGGGGACATCCTTACGACAAGGATGGCAAATTCATGCGAGAGGCAAATATTGTCAAGGGCAATTACAATCTTGAGGACCTGGAACGTTTAGGTGACTATGCTTTTGAAGCGGATGACCTCATTCGTAATATGCTTTCACTAAATCCTCGTAGTCGGTATGTATCTTTAACGTCCCTCGTAAGTTCAGTAAGTGTGGAACATTGCTAATTCATCGTCTTAGTCCTGATGCAACAACTGTTCTTATGCATCCCTTTTTCTGGAATGCGGCAGATCGCCTGAATTTCCTCTGCGATGTGTCCGATCACTTCGAATTCGAACCTCGCGACCCGCCATCTCCCGCACTTCAATATCTTGAATCTGTTGCCCGCAACGTCATGGGTGCGGACATGGATTTCCTCAAACTCTTACCCAAGGAGTTCAAGGATAGTCTAGGAAAACAACGCAAGTACACGGGATCACGCATGCTCGACCTGTTGCGTGCTCTACGTAACAAACGAAATCACTACAACGATATGTCGGAGCATCTCAAAGCGCACATCGGAGGTCTTCCGGAGGGCTATTTGCGGTTTTGGGCGGTGAGATTTCCATCTCTATTGATGAACTGTCATACTGTTGTGGTAGAGTTGGACTTGTGTCGGCTGGAACGGTTCAAGCGGTACTTTACGCCGCCGGAGTGAATAGTTATTTCTGCCATCTATCATCCATGTATGATATCAATGGCCAATTATAATGATTGATGATAACTCAAAGCTTTGTGACACTATTTATCGACAATTTGCCCGGTAGTTTGGGTATCTCGAAGTATGTAGGGATTACGTATGAAGACGCTGGTACTCTCTGAATTTTAGGAAATGTGCCAATGTACCTCAATCGGTAGATCAACGACCTAGTCTTGAAACACGGAGCCTTTCAACAACCTCAGATAGTACTGTCAATGAGTTTATTCTTGTGCATTAACTTTTCGTCAGCATGTGGCAATGACTGATTAATTCATTGCAATTATCCCAAGTAAAGTCTGAGGTGTGTACAGGACTGATGATCGACTGCTCGAAAAAGCGAAGTCATACATATGTAGATAGTATTTCCTTACGGCGTCGAAATCGCGAATAAGCACAGCTCATGGCAGAATTCCGATAGAGCCTTCAATTGGCCACACACAGCTTAGCCAAGGTGAGCAGTGTAGTCGATCTCGTAAAGTTCAGTCTATGTTTGCCATTGTGTGGATGCCTACGTGCAAAATCATCTCCTGATACAAGATGGTTGAGAATTGCTTGGTATCTCCTTTGTCGTGAACTTGAAACAGTGGATCAATGGGACAATTAATTCTGAACCGTGCCACGTTTAGGGCGGACAGCTCAGAAATAGAGCCATTGAGACTTCCAAATAAAGACTCTCCAAGGATCATGCTAAACAATACGTAACTACGTAATACATTGAGAGGAAAGCTTAACCATAGTTATACCTCCGACTCAACCAATCATCCGATGCATCGGCGATCCTCCGAAACGTTTCCGTCGACCAGATACCAGAAAGGCTTAGCTCCACCGGGGAGTCGGCGGGCGGAGCGGAACGTCCGACAGATTAGGGTTATATTAATCTATAACGGGAATATTACCGAGCCCCCCAATCGGTCACATCGGTGCGAAGATATCGATAACATCCTTCGACACCTGTCAAGTTGCCTTGTTTCGCTTCATCCTCTGAGTCATGCCGTCAAAATATCAGACTAGCACCATTAGGCTAGCCCTGGACCGCGGGTATAAACACGCTGGTTGGTGCGGTTTTCGCTTCCAGTCTCGACAAACAAATATCCAGAAGTTCTTTCTATCATCGCAAGCCATCGCTTTCGCAACTTTATCACCGACCTATCCAGCCTTCAAATCCTACACAATGAGTTCTAACTCCGCCTTCCCCAAGAACAATGACGCCCCAGTGCTCATCGCTGGCGCTGGATTGGGTGGTCTCTGCCTAGCTCAGGCATTAAAGAAGCATGCCATACCATTCAAGATATTCGAGAGAGACTTCAAGCGGGATTTCCGAGCCCAAGGGTATCGTCTTCGTATATCGGAAGGTGGCATTATTGGGTTGCAGTATGCCTTGACGCCCGAAGTATGGAGCTTGTTTGATAAAACATCGGCCGAGTTTCTCGGCGCAGCACACGGTGGGCGGTTCAACGTTCTTACCGCTGATCCTCTCCCAGCTGGCGGTGGACCTCCGGCTGGTGCTCATGGCCAGATGCAGCCATACACGGTTGATCGCACGACGATGCGCGAGGTGTTGCTGACCGATCTCGAAAATGATCTCCATTATGGAAAGTGCGTGTCTCGTTTCGAAACCCATGATGACAGAGTCACCGCATATTTTTCAGACGGCACATCCGAGTCTGGGTCGCTTCTTGTCGGTGCTGATGGCCTGAACTCTTCAATTCGCAAACAACTCTTACCGGAGTACCCATTTCTTGACTCGGGATCGCGAATCATTTATGGAAAATCACCTATCACTTCCGCGCTCGAATCAGAAATTCCAGCCAATCTGCTCGGTGGGATGGTTTTCTTGTCTGAAGATACCACACACGGAGTGCCAAAGACGATGTTACTGGAGGCTATCCGTTTTCCTCAGGGGCGTTCTATTGAGCACATTGAACTTCCTCCGGACTACTTTTATTGGGTCTTGCTGCTGCGCAAAGAACATTTCTCGCTCCCAGATACAAAGTTGCTTAGCCTGAGAAATGAAGAATCTGCAGATCTAGCCCTATCACTAACCGAAAAATGGCATCCGAGTATCAAAGCAGTCGTGAAGCATCAAGATCGAACACAGACGTCGACCTTAAGAATAGCCTCAGTGGATCCAAAAATCCCGGACTGGCAGCCCTCGGAGAGAGTGACGCTACTCGGAGACGCCATTCATGCAATGCCTCCTACTGGAGGACTGGGTGTCAACACTGCACTTCGGGATGCGAGTGAACTCGCTCGAAGAATTACCAAAGCTCGTGATAATCAGGAAGATTTGGCGGGAATCGTAGGTGAGTATGAGAGGGAATTGCGGGAATATGCGCGCAAGCCACTTGCAATGAGCTGGGGTGCTGGTGGGAAAACGTTCGGTCTGAGGCCAGCTGACCAGTGCGAAAGACTTTCTCCATAGTCCACCCTTATCTCCCAACGAAGTTCAATATATTCCGATTATCTCCGGCAACGAGTGGTACACATATTTATACACTGTGCACATTGTTTGGGTGGGCACTGTACTTATAGATAGAGTCCTTTCTCTTTTCTGCCATGATATTACCTTTTTCATCTCTCGTCTGTCGTTGTTTTGTTAGCGAAATAGTCTTGTATAATAGAGCTATGTAAATATACACCTTCGAAGTACAGCCGGGTTCCCCTTGAGAAACACAGGCATCCATTAATGTCTAGATTCGCATCGATACTTAAAATACAATAGAAAGAATGGATTAACCTTGGAACGGTAGACTGTGGCTGGAACCTCGGATACCTACATGTGCTAGAGAAAAAAAAATCCATGCTAACTACTATACCGTATACACTACGAAGCTCGGAAACTGTGCTATGTCGTCGATAGGATATTGTTCCCCTATCTCATCGTACATTTCCGCTACAAATCATGGAACTGTTCTACTTAGGGTTGAGAGTGCGTATGATGCTTTTTTCCTTCCACGGCAGTTTCCAATGAGGGGGATGTTGTAGTTGGGAACACGTCCGACTGAGGATTATAACTTCAAGCGGATAACACGGCCGAATCTTATGTTGACACGATACAGCCTAACTGGCGTTGCTGATGTATCTGTATCACTATGAATACGAAATCATGCGTGGCGTGTCACTAAACAGATGGGCGAAGACAGAAGCTGGCCACCACCAACCATGGCTGAGTCAGCAGGTCCCTAATTGGGGAAGTGGATCCGATATCGGCGGGATTGGTTTTTGACGTTCTCAGCCGTCGCGAGGAAACCGCCCTCCATGGCTGAGACTCGTTTTACGTATACCTTGCTCTGATTTCTAACCATTAAATCTTCAAAGAGAGCCTCACGACATACAACTCACAGAATCCCTTCCCAACTGCTGATCGGATCCGTTACATACCCCCTTTGCGCGTTTACTGGGTCACTGCAACTCACGATGGCTGCAGCATTCCCTCCACCACCGGTCGATACCATTGGTGAGCAATTTACTCAATCTCACCAAGTAAAACATTCGATGAAGACTCGACCGCTAACTATAGTGTGTCAATTGC
Source organism: Talaromyces verruculosus (assembly GCA_038993655.1). Lineage (NCBI taxonomy): Eukaryota > Fungi > Ascomycota > Eurotiomycetes > Eurotiales > Trichocomaceae > Talaromyces > Talaromyces verruculosus. The sequence continues at coordinate 27,376 of JBBVQN010000085.1, read as the reverse complement.
AGACTGGAACAATGTCGGTTTCAAAGTTCGTGAAGGTACACAATCCGTCCTTTCTCCGATGAACCGAACCACCATCAGACCATTGCTAAATTGATATCCAGTCAATGGCCATATTGAATCGCACTTCAGCTACTCTGGTGGCGGCACCTGGTCGGAACCCAAATTCGTCGCATCCCCCCACCTCCAAATCCACGGCATGGCACCTGGCCTGAACTATGGCCAACAAGCCTACGAAGGGATGAAAGCTTTCCGCTCCCCCGACAATAAGACTGTTACGATTTTCCGACCGAACCGTAATGCAGTCCGCATGCAACGCTCTGCCGACTTTGTCTCTATTCCACGGGTACCAGAGGAGCATTTCTTGAAATGTGTGAATTTGGCTGTTGCTGCGAACGCCGAGTTTGTGCCTCCGCACGAAACCGGAGCCGCAATGTACATCCGCCCTTTGATATTCGGATCTGGTGCTCAATTAGGTCTAAATCCACCGGATGAATATACGTTCGTCGTGTTCGTTATGCCGACTGGTGTCTATCATGGTGTACACGCCGTCGATGCTCTGATTCTAGAAGACTTTGACCGCTCCGCACCCGAAGGGACCGGTTCTGCCAAAGTCGGCGGAAACTACGCCCCTGTTCTTCGACACTCTCAACGCGCATACGCTGAGAAATACGGAATCACATTACACCTTGACAGCAAGACTCGCACTGAGATTGATGAATTTTCTACTTCGGCGTTCATCGGTGTGCGAAAGAACCCCGCCGACAAAGATGATGTGACGATCGCTGTTCCCGATAGCAAAAATGTCATTGACTCTGTCACTGCATCATCAGTCTACGAACTCGCCTCAAAAGCGCTTGGGTATAAAGTCGAAAAACGTCGAATCCCATATGAAGAACTACAGGAGTTCGATGAGGTGTTTGCGGCTGGAACAGCGGCTGCATTGGTGCCGATCAAATCGATCACTATGAAATCGCGGAATGATAAGTTTACATTCAACGTGGGTAAGGAGGCAAGTGGCGGTGAGGTTTGTGCGAAGCTCTTAAAGATGTTGAAGGGAATTCAAAATGGGACGGTGGAAGATAAGTTTGGTTGGAATTTTGTGGTGACAGAGCCCCCGAAGGGATTCGTCGATGGTGTCGGTGCTGAGCAAGACGCAAATGGCGTGAATATTCCATAAGCTCCCTTCTCCAATGCTTCCTGCCGAGGACCGCTTCGAGCCCACAAAATGGTCGCAGTCTTTGATCCGTCGTTCTTGGCTACGCTTACTTCTAGCATCTTTCTTTTCTTGGATTATGATGTAGGGTATAGACAAAAAACATGACTCTAATTCATTTCTTCAGTACTGTTTCTCTACTTGATACAGTGCATTGATTCTCTCCTAGTCCTGTCTCGATTCTTGTCCTCCACTTTCTCCTTTCAAACAATGTTGTTGCAGCCATGCTGTGACCGTTATTGCTGGATCTTATTTCGTAAACGTCCTTGGGCGGATTTTGTTTTCTTGCCACCGCTCTTCTTTCTAGCAATTGGCTTTTGTTCAGCGATGGTATTCGCTGTCGTCGCAGTGAAAATATGCGGCTCTGGACCATGAGACGATTCGAATTGCAGCTTGTTATTCTCATCCCTGTCTTCCTTCAATTCCGTTTCCTTTCCCGTCCTCATTCTCTGCATTTGTAGCTTGGTCTTCATCCGTTTCTTCTGGTTTTTTCTTCGCACCCTCTTCTGATTTGCCTTCCTCTTTCTCTTTTCACCATTCGTCTTCTCCGCATTCGGGGTTGTAGGAGATTTCTCATTTCCAGTGAGCGAGAACTTCTTTCGATCACTCCTCTTTGCATCCAAAATTCGAGTAGGGTTTTCGTTTTCATTAATAAGCGCGGCCGATTGTTTAGCTTGGGCCTCTTTATCTGCCACAATTCCTTTCCGATCGCGGATTCGCGTTCTCGGAGCGCTAGGGCTGCCAGTAATTCCTAGGCCCAAACACCCAGGAGGTCGATTCTCATCTGGAAATTCTAGTGGTATGGCTGGACTGGAGAACAGTCTTCTCCGTACGGATGGGGTGGCTGGAGAGAGCTCGGATTGTGCCAGCCTGCGAGAAACTGGCGTAGAAGGTATGGTGTGTTGGCTGCAGCTGTGGTCCTTTTCCTCGCGACAAGGCATCTGATGTTGATTTCATTGACTTGATGAACTCGTCAGCGTCCCCTCTAAACGAGCAACATTCTCGAAGTCTCGATGCTCGATCCACTGCCCCTGCACAAGACTACCAAGAACGCAGCTTCAGAGATAGAGTGGCTCGCTGTGACTGTGCCCCGATCAAGCTTGTGAATTGAGGCTTGGTGTTTGATTAGATTTCTCTTGATAGTCAGAATGAAAGGAAGAGCAAAGTTGTATCTGATGTGTCTGAAGAGAAAGGACAGTTGAGCGAGAGGGAAATCAAGCAAGAGTGAAGGATTGAGGTAGAAAAAAGGGAGCGAAGGGGAAAAGCGATGGAGTGACAAAGAAGTGGCGGGGATATTTCGTTTGCGAGGAGAGAACCTGGCCGAATTAAGAAAGCGACAAACAAAAGGTCCCTATCGCTCCTGATCTTAGGTATCTGATCTTAGTGTTAAGTCGCTTACCCTGTAGTTATCCCAGCGAGTTGACTCTACTTCCCATTGCAATGGCAGTTTGGTAACGGTCTATTCAATCAACAATTGATGACCAGAACAAGATATCACCACCTCTATCATGTTGGAGAGATTGCTCCCAGTACACCCACGTTGTAAGCTGGGGACCGGAGACTCCTTCTCAGTCTTTTATTTACTCCGACTTATCGAGGTACGAGAAGTGAGACATGAATTGCCTGGAACATCATGTATTAACGACATCTTCATCCATGATATCCTGGAATCATCAACAACCCTTACCGTAACCCTAAGCCAACCTGAACTGCCGGACAAGCACCCCGCGTGATGTCATCTGTCGACCATCTCGGGTAACTAAGCAAACACCTGACAGAGCAGAATCCTTCGAGACAACGTACAATTTGGAGTAAAATCACACAGCACGCTTCAATCTCCGAGCCAAAGACGAAGCGCAGAGATCCCTATCATCCCGAGCCAACATTCTTGCTGAACCAAATCGTCGTTCTTTCGACGAACGTTGAAACGTCTTAGCAAGGCAGCAAACAACAGTTCAAACATGACGGGCTCACTCCCGCAACAAGGAATATCGAGTACCAAGCCCCTTCAGAAGAAATCCGTCGTGTCTAGCTTTCTCTTCAAGCTCTGCGATGCGAAGGGACAGGCCACCAAAGTGGCCCTGTTCCGGCGGAGTGATAAGGTTCACACATATCAGTTACGTTCTTGCCTTTCACTACCCTCACAGCTACAAGGTATGGCAAGGTAAAGGAAAACTGACAGAATTGCTGGTCCTAGACATCATCTCGCACCAATCTCCGGCGCTATCGATTCCCACACAGATGCGACACCAGTAGAGGCAGCATGGAGAGAACTGAAGGAAGAAACATCTCTGACACCATCAACAGTCAAGCTATGGCGGAAAGGAAGGGCGTTCTCTTTTCAGGATGAATCAGTTGGTAGAGAATGGACCGTCTACCCGTTTGCATTCCTGCTCAAGCCACCAAGTGACCGCACAGAAGCCACACATTCGGCTGAGGACTGCGACGGTGACGAGGGGGATGACATTACTTTAGACTGGGAACATGATTTCTACAACTGGCACGACCCAGAAGAAGTGCTGTCACGGCTAGACGAGGAAGGAGTCGACGCGACGATGTGTGGCCAGAAATTTGTGCCGCGTATTGCCGACTCTTTGAAGAATGTGTACCCGGAATATAAGCTCGGAACTATAGCGGGGAGACGTTTAAGGGAAGGTCTACAGCGATTACAGAATGACCACGAAAGTGGGGCAAGAGAGCTGACTACAATCGCTCTTGACATACTCAAAGATATTCTGCTGGAGGTACAACCGTCCAAATTACGGGTTGAGCGGAACGAAGATAAATGGAACGTCTGGTGGAGGGATGTGCGGCTCATATCGTGGCATATTTGGAAGAACGGTAGAGAGTCCATGGGCGCAGGTATCGGTAGTGCGTTACTCTCTGTGCTTGCGGATCTGGAACAGCTATATGAGGAAAGGGGTTGTGAGGACGATGTCGTTCGCATTGTCGAATGTTCTATTGAAAAGAGAGAAGCGATGACAAAGAGGCTTTGCGAGGCGTTCGATTCTTATCTTCGGGAGGAAGTAATCGGGAAGGCAGTTACGGAACGGGGAAAGACCTTGAGAGTAATGACACTGTCAGCAAGTTCCACAATCAGGGAATCTATCCTACACTTTCTGAGAAGGGACGGTTGCAACACCGACGTCTCATTCGAAACTTTAGATGTGCGGATCCTGGAGTCAAGGCCACTCTATGAAGGCGTGACTCTCGCATCGACGATATTATCGTCATTGCAATCGGTTCGTGAGGATGTTACACGACCGAAAGTGAACGTGTCCCTGTACACAGACAGCTCAGCAGCACTGGCAGCCAGAGATGTCGACGTGCTATTCATAGGTGCCGATCGTATCGCAGGGTTCGACGGCGCAGTGAGCAACAAAACAGGCAGCTTACCTGCGATTCTAGCAGCGAAACACATCTCGCCCCAGGCCAGAATACTCGTCGTCAGCGAATTAGATAAAGTAGCCCAAGCCGAGTCGATAGAAAGCCACCCGGAAGAGGACAACGATGCGGAGGAAGTGTTGCGTACGTGGAGATTGGCCGGGGTGAAGGGGGCTGACGTAATTGACAGCCAATTGGGCGACGACGGCTTGGCAGTCAAGAACGTCTACTTTGAGTGGGTTCCGTCGCCGTTGATCGACTCTTACATTACGGACGAGGGTGTCATGGGTGTCGCTGGTATACGTGAGCGATCTACCTGGGTCAAGCAGCAAGTCCATAGGTTTTTTGATAATTTGTGATTGTACGTCTGTGTATAGAGATAGACGTGATAGTTCGAGGAAGAGGAGTGGCGAGGTCAACGTAGTCGCCGTCAACGAGAAGATGTTTACCTAATACATGGCCTGGAAGCAAGTCTCTATTAGGCGAGATCATCGGGTGGCGAGTCACAAGAGCAAGACCGACAAAGCACGTTACCTTGATTCGATTCGGTACTACAAGCCAGGGGTGAAGGTATTTGGGTGATCAATGACCAATGGTTGACCGCGCAAGTAGAGGGTCGCCATTCCTGAGACTTGCCTTGAGAAACGCAAGTTGTTTCAAAATTGAGGAGTTGTCTCGCGAACATCAAACAGGATCATCACTGACTGTGAGTGACCTGGGAGTACTGAATGTATCGTGTGTGTAATATTCAGTATTTGTCCGTACGTACCGTACTCCAGTACGTAGTATCGTACGTACTATGTAGTATGAGGGTGGGGGCGAATCCGGGGTTGAATCCACCCCCGGACTCCTCAGAGTTTAGTCTAGGCAGACGACTCCACTAACTCCAGCCCCACCAAACCCACCCTTATCGCCCTGCATGTACTTTATTCACTATGCGCCGTACTATGTACGCGTGAGGTACATGCCTTGGCCTTCGGTAACCCTAGCCGTCGGGTCTGACGGAAACGACTTTGCTGGCAAGTACCCTCTACCACACAACCCCGCTCCTACGCTCCCATCGAGATTGCGTACCCAAGCCTATGATTCGTGGTCTTACAAAAAGAGCGCGTTCAGGCCTCTCTTTTCGCAGGCGGCACGGAATTTGATTGGTTCCTATCCCTGGCTGACACTTGTCTGAGTCTGTCCGGATTGCATGTTAGTCAATAATGACGGGGTTATCCTCGTCACTGCCCAGCCAGTGAACTTATGTGTGGTGTGACCTGATGATACAAATGCCTCGTACCCCCTTTCTCGTCGGCTACGCTCTATTCTCAACTCTGCATACTCATCGAGTACGTACCGGTCTACTTCATCTGCCATCAGAGAAAGTCCCATCACCTGCTTTCTCTTTCAAGCATACTCTGCAAAGACTTTCCTACCTATTTACCTCCGTGAAAGGCATATGAGCAATAGTAAGCGACAAAACGATTACTTTGCCACCCTCGCTTCTCGCCTATAATTCCAACTTGTCATCTGCAATCTCCGCTCATCCAAAACCAAATCATCATGTCTTCCGCCGTCGTCTCTCAAGCAGGCCAGATCCTGCGTGAAATGTTCAAGATTCCCGGTCGTGCCCGCGAACAAGTGGGAACAACATGGCGGAGTCTTAGGCAGACCGGTTCGTCCCTCATCGTGTCTCTGATTTACCACCAAGAAATCTCACACTAACCGTGATTTGTTTCGAAATAGAAAAACCCAAGAAAGAAATTCTCCAGACCTCGCTCATGATCCATCGCCCCATCTGGATTACTGGTGTTGCTGGTACTTATACAACGGCTTACGCATGTTACCTAACGATGAAGTACATGCGAAAGTTGAAGCGCTAGATTTACTAGACTTCTATTTAGTCTCTTCTTTCTCCCCTGGGGGTCACATCTCTATCCACTACTGTTTATGGAGAGAGAAAACTGTCGCTTTGTTGATTTACCTTTTTTGTTATTGATGCCTCTTCCCTTGTCTTTCGTACGGTCGTACATGAGGTGTCCACTGTTTATTATAAACTACCCATATAGTTGTATCATGTCACAGCCGATGCTCTCTCGAGCTGAACTATCCCACAAAGACAGATAGAAATCTAGCAATCTCGTCTAATCCATACTTGTGTGTTGTTTTCTCTAGTCCGGTCCCCTACATCATGTTGGTCTTATTCGATACCTGGGGATTACCTTAGGTACACAGTAATGGCAACGCGTATTAATCCCCGATACCCTACGAATGTAATTTTTTAAAGAGTACCGCCTCGATTCCATATGGAGATCAATGTCTCAGCTCTCAACCAGTTTGTGAGCGGATCATGCCGGTTATGTGGTGCAATTCGTCACTCGAAATCATAGTACTTCGAGGCGGTTTTTTTGTATTAACTAATTGATTACTACTACGTCAAGCTATTCCGGGACTTAAGAAAGCTTTACTGCTGCATTTTGATACCTTTTGAGTCTTTTCCCCAACTTGGTGGTTAGTGAACCAGATCCGGCCGTGTAACATTTGCACTATGCCATGTATGGCAATTTATGCTGTGGACTCTCCTGAAAACGGTAGGTACGCTCAAAATTACAACCCACACACGTTCCACTCAAAACTTCGATCGCTGTATGTATAGAAGAGATGCCTAGCTTAAGTAAATATTAGTAATCTTTACCTCCCAAACGCGATGTGTATTACTCCAATATATCTCTTGTATTAGTCTTGCAACCTACCCATGTAAAACCGAACTTGTAAAGGGCTGTACTTTGCTCTTCTAGAGGTTTTATTTATTGCGAGTATGGTAGCGAGGGCCATCTGTTCGCTGCTCTGTTGTGATCTTAGAATAGCTCGAGGGCGTACTTCAGAGATGTAATCGGTAAATGGATCGGCTCAGTGTTGGGCGATGCAGACGTTAAAGCAATGCTAAGAGATGTGAAGAAGAGGAGCCAGAGCAGGAGCAGTGACGGCCATACTGCCTACAGCAGATACCGGCGACGAAATCGACGCTGATAATCAATATCATATAATTCGTTCGTGAGGATAGGTTACTGCATAAAAGATACTGTCGGCATTTATGCAGACAGTAGGTAAATATCAGTCGTGTCTGGTAAAATATAACTACATCTAGGTATTTTCATGGATATACATCTATACAGCGAACCTCATCCTATTCAAGCTTACTGATGGCCTGCCTAATCAAGCATATACGACTAATAAAAAGAACGCACTCGTTGGTAATCGACACCCACGAAGATGGCAGCCACACTACGAATGCGACGTTTCTTAAATCATCTATGGATGGATGAAACGATATTAGATAGCGGTCCGACATTGCGAGTTCATCGATTGATATCGACCAGAGACTTGGATATCGAAATAAAAAGCAATGCAACATAAACAACGGATCAAGTCACTAACAAATGCCGATCTTATATCTCTACAATGCTCTGATTTATAAGGTGCTGAGACGTTCGAAAGCAGGCGTGGCTCATTTGTCCCTCTAGAGAGCAGTCTTTCCTATGATTAAAAAGTCACACATTCGTACCGGTTTGGATGCTTGATGCCGTCGTAAAAACTGAGTGGCATGAGGTAGATTAACACATTGTAGCAGGGTGGTGTTGGGACACTTAACTATTCTCATGGTTGCAGCATGCATCAAAGGTATAGAAGCCTTGACTAGACGCTGTTTCCTATAGGACAAAACCAAATGTAGGGAATCCACACAGAAAAATTATAGACATAACGACACCGAATATCAACTAACACATCTGTCTAGGAAGTTTCAGGTGGTGTAGACTCTCCCCATCTCCTAGCCGCTACGCCCGCCTCTATTACCCGTTTCATCTCCTCGCTTCCCCTAGACTGCGCATAGCTTACTGCAGTACCAACGCCTCCTTTTAACTCAGGGTTTGCACCATGTTCTAATAGCCATCTTACCCTCTCAACTGCACCAACCATGACTGCGTGCACAATCGCATATCGGGGCACGAGATACCGTGTTACCTCTGCCTGATTCACATCTGCCCCACGTTCCACTAATAGTTCCATGACTGGAATTTTGCTTGTATCAAACTCCTTACTTGGTGTCACCCGTTCATAATAAGGATTTTCACTGTTAGGACACGCGCCTGCCGCATAATGCAGGGGTGTACCATTGTCAATTTTCGCACCAGCATCTAAAAGCATGCGTACAGCCTCGGTGTCTGCCCGTGCTGCGGCTGCCGTAAGGGCACTGCCTGAATCAGTCTCTGACTCACCATAAAGATCCTGATAGTAGCGCTGCCGGCCGAGGTTAGGGTTGGCACTATGGTCGAGAAACCAACGGAGAAGGGGAATATTAGTAACTACCCGCGGAAGCAAGACTTCGCCATAGTAGCCAGGGGTGTTGGGGGTCCAGCCTTTCTTAATGAGAAGTTCAAAGAGGGCGATTTGTAGATCAGCAGGTGCTGACAGAATACTTTCAGGAGTGTTGCGGATAAGAGCCGCGCCAGCGGCAAGGAGGTAGTTTGCGATCTCGACATTTCCCGCTCTCAGCGCAAGCACAAGTCCAGCATGTAGGAAGGCTGGAGTGCGAGTTTGCGCAGAGACGACGGCCTGAACAGTGGAAAATCGCCCATTTAGGCAGGCGGATTCAAAATCGAGAACGTAGCCTGGCTTTGGCCCCATATAGCCGAAGTCGTCGGGCTCTACGATGGGAAGTTCATCATACAGCCCGTCCGTTGTGGTTGCGCGAGGCAGCGGCAGAGGCCCCTGAGGCCCGCTTCCGGACTGAGGCTGCATGTAGTACCCCTGAGGTCCCATTCCGGACCTTATTGTCTCCCATCGCTGTTGGCGGATTTTCTGTAGGATGTGCTCCGGAAATGGCTGCAACTGTGGCTGTTGCCTGTCAGCCATATTGGTTCTGCGTGACTGGAATCGACCGAAGTCAGCGTCATATATGTCTGCCCACTAGGAAAGGCAGCGAAGGTCTCTGAACTCCTTTTCGAAGAACAGAATCCAACCGTCCGGAATTTTATGTTCATGAAACGAATCGCGGAAGATGTTATAAGGTGGTCGGCTGGAAAAGATCCACGTAATGAGCATACCATCAACGGCTAGGTATATTTGAAACACGGGTGGAGTGACGTCTTAGCTTAACGGGCGTACCCTAGTTATCTGGATGGACTTAGATCATCGGCGATTAAACATGATGTTTGCTGATGACCAATTCAGTACCTAGCGCCCATGACAATACGGTAGAAATGCATATCATTGGTTCATAAGAAGCTCTAACGTAGACAGCAACTGCTCCGCCAACGGGTGACCTGGTAAGCGCTCGCTAATCCTAAACGGCTCACATACGGTAAGTAACTTACATGGTTACCCTTCAGCCTACCGAGTCAGCGAAGTTTCAGACAACACGTACCACATTCGTATTGTCATGGCTCGGTGCTCGTCTTGCTCATAAAGCAGGCCGAAGCAATCAAAATCCGTTTGATCAGTAGCCATTGCTTTTTGATCCAAGGCGAACTTGCCCATGCGTCTGGTGACTTTTCCTACTCGTAACACTATATCCGTTCAATCGAGTATTGGAGCTAGTGGAGGATTAATACAAGGCGAATCCAAGACGCTCAACCACCAATAGTACTGTATAGGGCCCACGGAGCAACAGTCAAGAGATTGAAGATAGGAGACACCGCTGAGACATCTAGATATTAGCAGCTGCAGGAGGATTGCAGTTCAGGGATCGTGAATCAAAGCCTTGTCGATGCTGACCAAAAGCCATATCTAGTGAGGGTAGCAGATGTGCACGGGCTGAGGATAGCTGTTGGATTTCCGACCGGGGTCCAGATGTCGGTGTCAGTTCTTCTTCTTTTCTTATATAAAAAATAGGATAATCGTCGAAGTCGGTGAGAGGTCTTCACGCCGACACACTTTCGTTAACCATGGATTTCACACTGCTTTTCCTGCTGCTAGCCAATACTGCATTTTCACTCCCTTCGATAATTTCTATTCAGTCTAGTAGCTTCCATTCATTGACCAATTCTTCAGCTGTGGCTCCTTCGCTCACTCCATCCTCGGGCTATGTCTCTACTGCGAAGTCTACTGGACCGGCTACCACATTGCCAGGCGTGTCACTGTCCACGCCACGGACTTCTGTATCAAGCAGCTCGTCGCCAGTAGCAATTCATTCGTTCACGGAGTCAGAATCATCGTCTTACTCTTCTACTCAAGTACCTCAAACACTATCTTCCCTTACGGATACTTGGACAACTCGCAGTACTCCCTCCGGAGTGATCTACCTTTCATCCAGTTCAAAATCAAGCTCGGTCTCAGAATCGACATTTGTTACCCCAAGAACTTCCACTGGACGGGCCACCACTTTGCCACAATCGTCGTCTGCTTCAAAACAATCTAGATCCTCCTCCACCTCTCCTTCCTCCCCCTCCCCGTCTTCATTCTCTTCCTCTACTTCCCCCTCCCCCCCTTCTTCTTCCTCCTCTGGCGGCAATACCTGGAGCATTACAACAACGCATTCGACAACACCTTTTCCGGTATACTATACTCCTACTGTAACGGATACTGGTGGCGCAGCCGAAACATCACAGGCAGTCCAGTTTATCCACCTTTTCCATGCGTTGTACGACAACCGACAGGTGATTTCGGATCCTGAACGAAAAGATGATTATATCACTAATGTCAAGAACATCAAGTCTGAGGTTGAGGGTTTTGTTGAAGGGCTATCCGTCAAGCCGCCCTCAGACATTGGATGTTCGAGCACTGCTGCCAAAAAAAGAAGCAAAATATCAAAAAGGGACCTGACGTCTGTCATCTCAGGTCTTGCTGGTAATATTGGAAGCCTTCTTTTGTGCGCAGATCAGGTGCTGGATAATATAGAATCTGTTATAGGGGAAGATGACCTGTTAATATCTGAGTTTGAGAGCTTAACAGATGCATTAAACAAGATTGGCGATGAATTGCAGGATACGAATGACAATAGAACTACGACTCTATCCCAGATGACTCCATCCGAGACGTCTGTCAGTCATTCAAGTTCTCATTCAGGATCATCGTCAACCACATCAAAGTCTTCAGCTTCCTCGTCGTCGTCCTCATGTAGCTTGGAGACTGCGTTGCAAACCAGCATCCTATGTGTGCCGAGCACAATGACCACAGGTAGCGCCATAGTCTCAACAACAACCTGCTCGCCCTTAACTACAATTACGACCACTGGATGCTCTGTCACCGGATGGGCAACTACTATCTCTAGTTACGCGTCAACGACAGTGTGCGCTTCTGATAGTTGTGGTACATTATGTCCCATGAACTCAGGCCCTCTCAGTGTATCTGCAACTAGCACGATAGCTCGCACCCAATATTGCGCGTCTGTTGTAACAATTACAACATCTATTATGCCAACCGCTAGTAACTTTGCTCTTTCAAGTTCTATTGATACTACTCTGATAGCCAAGCCAACTGCTGCCAACCCGACCAAGAGGAACTTTTCCAACTATCCAGAGACTTTCGATAATACAACACTAGATCATGTCTCATTAGATAAACGTGCCCTTCCACCCGTTACCGCTCCCTTGGACGAGACATACGTTACATCGTTAGAGCCACGTTGGATCAGTCAAGCAGGAAACGCAGCTGCAACATGGTATGACTTCCCTCTCAATATTAATGGATTCTTTATCCCCAAAGGTGTAAATGGCCTCTATGGATGTTCATCAGTGGTCATTATATCTGAAAGAGGGGTCTATATTTCCCATATATGGGAAGTGCCTGTCTTCATTGATCTGAAAGAGAACCCAACTAGCGACGATTTTTTCAAGCAAAATACATTTACTGCATTGTATGACGGATCTACAACTTCGGAGAGCATTCATAATCTTATTGGAACGGATGGCAACCCGGGGCCATTGCACGCTGCCTACAGTCCTCAAGTCTATGTCTTCAGTCCATTCATAGATGACAATAGCGTGACCACGTCCAAGTGGCTAAAATATCAAGAACGTGCGATATGGCTTGGGGATCAACTTCGCCAGGCCATTCCTGGCGCTGGCAATACTGGATTTGCCTTCGGATACAGACGTACCAACTCGGAAGATTCAGTGCGACAGGGCGTTTCTTACGGCAAAATAATCGTTGAATTCGACCCCTTTCAGGGTTGGCTCACTACGCCTGAGGATCCATACTTAGGCCGTCGAGTTGCCATGTGGCGATTATGGGCACAAGACCAGTTGATTGGTCAACAATCATTCTTAGTCCCAGACGAATACAGCACCACCACACATTCTAAGCGGGAAGGAGACGCCTTTGGCTATCCAAACCCGTGCAATTCCTCATCGCCTTCTACAATCCCCAGCCGACAACCATTTACAGAATTTTCAACCGCATCGGCTACTACTTCTAGCTTTGGGTCACACAGCTCAATTGCATCGGCTCCTACTTCTATTACCAGGTCACAAAGCTCGACCGCTCAGAGCTCTGCCTCGCGTAGAGTGCCCACAACAGCATCGACACGCCCATCAAGCGTCGTTACTAGCCTCACTAGCATTTCAAGAAGCAACTCTAGTAGGATACCTTCAGCAACTCCAGCCTCGATATCAGCTTCTACCAGCTCCAGCTCGGGAATCCAGAGCACTACTTTAACGACCACAACGACGACATCAGCGCCACCTATTACGTCGTCCACTATAACAACCAGTTCAGCGTCTTCATATACAAGCGGACCATGCAATATACATTTCTATGAAAACCTATGGGCTAATCTGAATGACGCCGATAATGATGGTTCACAGATTGGTGTCGCGGATTATGATTCAGGAACATGGTATATGGTATGGTCAAACATGACTGCGACTCTCACTGATGCTAATAGAAAAACTATTGGTTATAATGAGAGCTCCATGCGATATCACGAAACATTCTTCATAGATAGCGAGCTACCATGGGTTATGGAAATAATGAAGACGGAACCTACGACAGATATCTTTTCTATTCTCGATCTCGAAGCAAGCCTCGTTGATTATGCGTATGGCTCGCAGAAATGGACTAGCGGTGATTCACAATGCACCCTTGCTCGCTCGGGAGGCTGGGATAATAACAACCCGAACGACCGGAACCGCCAGATGGATTGCAAATTCGACTGTCCAGGGAAGTAAATAATGGGGTGTTATGGAGTGAGTTGCTTAGGTGTAGTGAACAGCAGCACGAAGAGTACGGCCAAAATACTCTGTTGACCGGAGTTAACTAAGTTATGTTGATTGATGTATAGTAGTGTTGGTTTTTGTTGCAAGCTCTATCATGGGAACCTGCTTTCTGCAGTGGCCCTTAGTCACTCCAACTAAGATCGATACATTGTTACTCGAAGCCCCGCTGAATGAACACTCTGTACAATGCCATCTTCATCGAAGCCGATTATAAAATTGTCTGTGGCCAGGTTTTTGTAGATGAGAGCGTCAAGGAACATCCAATAGTCGTTGTTATATGACCAGAAGTCACCTTCTGTAGGCTCGCCATTTGAGGCTAGAAAGTTCAGGCGGTAGCTATAATAGATCAAACCATCCGCCTCCCTGCTCAGTTCTGTTGGATAGAGGCGGAAGTCATCGTAACTAGCTAGGTACGCATTTTGTAAGAAATTGGTACCGTTGCTAATCCATTCCTGGACCACAACACCAGGCCCACCGTCAGTGCCGAGCGTAATGGAAGATTTGATATTACTGGCTTTGAAAGTGCCAGTGAACGCCTTGCTAGCTTGTTCCTTAGCAGCAGCTTCTGCTGCTTGATACTGTTTACCGGTTTTGTTAGACTCTGGCTTCGGCGTAAATGTGCGGGGGTAAAGTGATTTGACTTACGAAAATTTCAACAACTGCGTCTCTCACTGGAGGAATTTGAGTATGAGGAGTAACACCGGCTGCGAGAACGCTAAGACCAATGCCATAATCCGGGACCACACCAAAAAAAGTTGAGTAGGCACCAACATCTCCAGTTTTGGAGTATGTGTCAACAAAATGGCTAGCATTGATGATGGAGTTTGCAGGGACAAAGAGTCTTTGAATTTCCCACGGCGCCTGAACAAAAGGTCAACAAATGTTTTGAGATAGAAGCAATTGAAGGCGTGTCAACTTACACCGACGTAATTTAGCAACTGTGACGTGAAAGTCACTGGTTTCAACCATCGACGGGTAACATAAGACGGCATCAAAGTACTTTTGAGGATTGCCCTGCCAAAAGTTGCCAGGTCCTTCGTTGAGGTGTATTGACCTCCAGAGCTAATAAACAAGGGGCAAAAAGAATTAGTCCTAGGAACCGTAGCCTTGAAGTTTGGTGCACTTACGGTCCTGCAAGACCAAGATTATAGTCAAATGCCGAGAAAGTAGTGTTGTAGGGGATTATAGCATTTACATCACTTCCAGGAGCTGTTGGAGTAGTTGATGTCATGCCTAGTTCGCTATAGATTTCGAGCTGTCCTTCGTCGATGAAGCGTCCTGTGATTTCTTCATACGCAAGGGCCAGGATCTGGTACGCAATATTGGAATATACGGGACTAGTGTAGGATGGATATACTGGTGGATGATGAATGATCCCATTGAGAAGTTCTAGGAAAGATAATACGTTAGTACAAGCAATACTGGCATTAGAATCTGAAAGGGAAAGAAACCTACGGTCTCGTGTACAAGCGGGAAGATCGTAGCTGTAGAAGCTGCATTGGATGATGGAGTCGTTATTGACAGGAGGAAAACCAAGACTGACAGCTTCAGGAATCACCTCCGACGGGGACGGCCCACCGATATATGGAGTAGCGAGATCACCAACGTGAACTGTAACAATTTTATTAACATTATCAAAGTAGGACTCAAAAGAGGCGCTTACAATTAGCGCCAATTCCAGAGATTTGAGAAGCAAGACTGCCGATGGTAACCTCACTCCAATTAGTATATAGGATCGGATTGCTAGAGTCGGGTACTGCCTGAGCAAGTTCGGGCTGAGATAGTCAGGAATGCGAACGCAACAGCTTCAACCGAAAGGAAAGTGACTTACGATGTATTTGGTGATAGGGTCTGTGAAAACGGAATCTCCGATATGGACCATCCATGTGTACATGGTGAGGAGCTTTCCGAGACTGCCAGTACGATAAATGGTCTCATCACTTAAGCTGCCTTTGGTAAGCGAGCCGTTCAGCCCGGGTGCCTCGAAATGGAAATCGAATAAAGGCTCATCACTAGTCAACTCGAACACGGAAACCGAGAAGGATGTCGTCTGATTGTCTAATGAGCCGTAAGTGTTGGCGCCATTTGCCAATGCCTCATTCAGGGTCGCAACAGCTTGACTTTTGGCATCGGCGAATGCTTGGTACGATGCATTTGATGCAGGTTGGTAGATGGGGCCTACGGCCGCAAGGTCTACTTTTGGCAGTTGTGTGCTGGCGAGAACTGACAGCGAAGCGCTCGCCCAGACGAAGACACGACGAAACTCCATTGTATAATCAGAAGCAGCTCTTCAAACAATGGATACTTGAACCATATTCTCATGAGACCCAAATGCAATGGGTTAACAGCCCTTTTATGCTTGGAGGTTGATTAGAGTTCCCAACCAGCTGGCAGTCAGCGCTAGCGTACGATACCTAAGCATTTGATATCGATCTACTGGACTAGCTGTGTTGGTAATTACTTACTCCACAGAGACATCACGAGATATCTACTCCCCACACGAGCTCCTGCTTCGAACTAACACAGGAGTAACTAGGAATAACCTACCGGTAAATGATGAAGCAATCTAGTTCAGCAAATTACCACATAGGAAGTATCATTTAGGGCTAAATACTCTTGATAGGGCTAGTCTAGTTTAGGACTTGTATGGGGTGCGTTGTCATTCAATGAAAAAATCGTCGTCGCTCTCACATGCCCTATCGGGTTAGCTCTCCATATCGGTAAGATTGTCCCGATGGGGTCGATGAACTGCTCCTCTAGTACAGAGCGAGCTGCTGCGACGTTGTCCAGCTGAAACTAGTCAAGTTGAACTCTGGCTTCTTTTGCTCGCCAGGCCGCCAGAAAAGATGCAATGTTAAAACTTCAGGCTTTGGGCGGGACGGCAACCAAATGTCACGTCTGATCGAGGAGTGAGACACCACACCCCTCATAGCTGTGGTTCCTTTTGCTTTATGAATGTAAGCACCGTCTCCGGTATCTTCTCGTTTTCTGGTACGGTATAGGCGAGCACAATTCTCGACCAAATATTCGACATTCAACTTTGATACCCACGATGCCACCTACAGGTAATGCTACCGCAGCAATCGCCGCGCCGGATGGGAGCCCAGCCGCTGTATCCGTCGACAATGACAAATCGCAATCAAGAAAGACCTCTCCTCTGAATGAGGACTTTGAGAAGCTTGTTCACGAAACATTGATCAAATGGCACATACAAGGTGTCTCTGTTGCCGTGGTGGATGGAGACGAAACCTGGGCTGAGGTAATTCAGCGATTACAGTGTTGACCAGTTGTTTGCTAAACCTAATTCACAGGGATACGGAATCGCCGCATTACCAGATGTCCCTGTTCGTCCTTCGACCTTGTTTTATACTGGTAGCACGACTAAATCCTTCACTGCGGCGGCGGCTTCTTTGCTGGTGGACGATGATGAGAAGTATCCCAACATCAAATGGACGACTCCTCTCAACCAGATAATTCGAGAAGACTTTGTCCTCCCAGACGAGTATGCAACCTCACATGTCACGTTGGAAGACGCTCTCTCCAATAGATCTGGCATGGCGGGGCATGAGCTGACCTTGGGTCGCCCCGGCACCGTACGAGATGTCGTTCGAAGTCTTCGCCATTTTAAAATGAGCAAGGAGATCAGAACCACCTGGCAATACTGCAACGCATTATTTATTGCAGTGGCACACATGATCGAAGTTACAACTGGGGAGTGGCTAGGAGACGTTCTGCGAAAGCGCATCTGGGATCCTTTGGATATGAAGTCAACTTTCTTTTCACTCGAAGACGCACAGAAGTACGCTGATTCCATTGAGAATGACGCAAATCTTGCAGTACCCTATGCCTGGGACGAAAAAACCTATCAACCGAAGGAAATTCCCTATTGTGACGCTGTGTTGAGTGGCGCTGGCGCTGTCATTTCAAATGTCCTTGATTATGCCAAATATATCCGATCAATGATGCGACAGTCCGGCCCGTTGTCAAAGGCAGGATATGCTGCGATGCTGACTCCTCGTTCGTTCTGTCCGCAGATGCTACCACAACTCAACAAGCATATGTTGTACACACTGGGTTGGATGTCGTCGACGTACCATGGCGAATTTGTCATGTTGCATCCTGGAGGCCTAGAAGGCATGACTGCAACAATGATCTATTTCCCAGATCGCGAGTGGGGTGTTCTCGTTTTCTGCAATGCCGACGGTCCTGGACGGGAAACGCTGGCATGGCATCTCATAGACGAAATGCTAAACGTTCCACAACGTGAACGTATGGATCTATATGATGTGTAAGCTCTAGGTTTTATATCAGACTTCTCAGACGGTCATTTCGTGCATGCTTATAAGCTGATGCATTTTCTTAGCACCCAAAAGAGGCTTGCCCAAAGAAGAGAGTACAACGCGACAGCTCTGCAACGCCTGTATCCATCTGCACCTTCTCCCAGTCGTTCCTTATCCCTCCCTTTGGCGGACTACACGGGAACATATACACACCCGGCTTATCCAGATTTGATCATTAGTGTGACATCTGACGACGCACCCCAACTCAGCGTTCTGGTCACAGGGTCATTTCCTGTTCGAATGAAACTGAAACACGTCTCTGCCGAATTTTTTCTAGCAGAGCTATTTTGGTTTAGGTTTGGGAAAGAGTCTGATGCCGTTATCAAGGCAGAATTCCAGATCAATGCTGAAGGAAAAGTGGCCAGATTTGGTGCTGCTGTTGATTTTGCAGACATGCCGGACACATTGATTTGGTTTGAACGTTCTACCTAGATCTATATATCCACGGATTACTCACACCTAGGTTAACATGAGTAGAGATACCGATTCATATAAAGCACATGTGCAGGGACCACCGTAACAGTTCCGTAAATTTTAGGTCAATAGGCAGGTTATATACCAAACACTAGTACTTATCGAGGATTCAATTGAATGTAAGCTATGCAAATTGCTAAAGAAGCTTGTTCAACCAAAATTCAGTTTGTATCTCGGTTGAGGCCCTAATCGTCTTTGACATATGGAATCCATGCCCTTCTCCTTCGAACATCACAACTTGAATTTCCTTCCCCAGTTCATGCATTCTTTCCTCCATTTGCGTAGCCTGCGACGACGGGACAATAGTATCAACATCTCCCTGTAAGAGTAACAGCGGCGCTCTGATGTTCTCTGCATGATATAGGGCACTACGGCCTTTGTAAATGGCCTCTATTTCTTCTCCACTCTTCTCTCCTTTGCCCAGGACAAGTGAGTCAATATAATGACTTTCAAATTTATGAGTTGTCTCTGCAAACCCCGACAAACTGCTGATTCCATAGATACTTATTCCAGCAGCCCATATTTCGGGATATATATAGAGAGCTTGCATAACAGCGTAGCCACCGGCACTCTCGCCGACAATACCGACCTTTGAAGGATCGATTATTCTTTCAGAACTAAGAAATGCGACGCAGCTAGCTGCATCTTCAATGTCGGCAGCGCCCCATTGACCATCTAGCATCTCTCGATAAGCCCGTCCGTACCCAGTGGACCCGACGTGATTCACAAGTACATAGGCATAGCCGCGTGATGTCCAGTATTGTGTAGTCAGAGAAAGTCCCGGTGGAACATGATATGTTGGGCCACCATGCATCCACACTAGCAAGGGAGGCTTTGTTCCTTCTATCCCTTCGAATGCGGTGTTCTTCGGTTCAACAAGCCAAGCATTTGCAAATCCAGTGGTTCCCTTACTATAAATTCGTGGAAACGTGATGTGTTGCGCCTCCGAGATGACTGATTCGGGTATATCTAGCTGAATAGTCGATTTGAGTAGTTTTATAGAAGCGGTGTCACCCAAGTCGACTCGGTATAGCGCCTGCGGGCTGGTTCTAGTACTTCCTATGACTGCAAAGGATGAAGATGTGATGCGCGCAATAGCATTCTTTTGAATATCGACGATGGGCAAAGATAGGTCTTTCCATGAGTAAGTGCTTGTGTCGATCAATATCAGATTGGATGTTGCGCTTTTATTGGCAGATGCGACAAGAGTCTTCTCATCTAGCTGGATATAAGTGCAACTAAGAGGCAACATTAGCCAGAGTACTTCTGTGGCCAACACCAACCAAAATAAAAAATAGTAACTTACTTTCCCAGACAAGGTTCTCTGCTTCCAAACTCAGCAGTTTGCAGGCCATTGAGACAGATGTGTTCTGACACAAATCCATCAAACCGATACAACTGCCAGTAACCGGACTTATCACTAACATAAAATAAACTACCATCTATACTCCATCTTGGTTGACAAATGCTCTCGACACCAGCTTGGCCTGAAACTAGAGTGCGCTCCAATAGTTTGTCGATATTCCAAGGAGCTACGTATAGTAACGTGCCGGACCAAGGCATATCGGGATGATCCCATTGTGTCCAACACACTTGACTGCCATCTGGGCTGAATTGGGGGTGTTGATAAAAGTCGGCTCCTTCTACGATAGTGGTCACTTTTGCCGTGGGAACGTGAATAGCGACAATCGAATTTTTCACAGTCGTGCTGCCCTGGGAATCTATAGTGTGAGTCTCCTGAACTGCGAGGATCCATTCCTTAGTCTTAGGATGGACACTAAAATTCCCAAAGCGTACAGTGGCATCAGGCGCCACTACCATCTCTACCTCTCCAGATGCAGGGTCTAACAAGAAAACGCCATTGTTTGGATGATTGGTGAATAGTAAGCGGCCATCAGGATGCATTGCAACAGAACCACCACCATACTCGTGAATTGAACCCATGGCACTATATTCCGCAGGCAAGACATCTCTTGCAAAGTCTTCGGTCAACTCGACAATAGCAAATCTTCCGCCTTCTGTAGGACGTGATTCAAGAACAAAGACTTGTCCGGTTGATGGCTTTTTTTTTTTGGATCAGTCATTGCATCATATGAAAGTCGCAGTTCTGGGGTTATATGACTGACATTGGACTGTATGCCTTCGAAATGGATGCTATCGCCAGAAAGATATGCGGCAGTGATGGGACTGTCCCATTTTCCGTAGGGCACGACTGTCACCGCGTTTGCCATTGTTCTGCTCAATTGAGATGAATGTATCCTTCACATGACAAAATTCGACTGTCTTGACATGAAATGATGTATAGCCTCGATGCCTCGTGGCACTTTTCTCTCCTCATATGCCAGCAAAATGTATAGTGAGTCAACGCTCGCTCTCGGACACCCAATGCGGTAAGCTGCTCTCTCAGGCTACCTAGTCAGCGCTAGATCCAAACTAGTCTAGCTATCCGCCTAAAATTTTGCTCTCGACTCCGTACAAGGCTAAGAAAAGCGATGGAATTAGGCCTGACTGTTGTGGCTTTTTTGTCTAAATAACTAAGTAGTTATGTTAAGTTAATGGTGATATCTTTTGGGGTCACGTAATAAACTCTCACCCGTGTCTAACTAACTAGGATAGAACTATTACCTGACACTTGCCAGGTTCAGATAAGCAAACTCTGTGCAACTGGTGTCGACTTTGATAGCATCCCCCAGAATCACATATCCGAATTGCCCAGTTCCGTAGAGGACCGAGAGATAAGCGTTCTGGTAACCTACGTGGTTGGTTCATTGAAAAGAAAGCAAAGGAGAAGGGCAAAATGGGCTGCCAAACCTTCAACATCACCGTCATTGGGTAGGCCATCTGATTCACATGGGTAGACGCTTTGTCTTTTGATCTCTCTGACCTACGTATCTAGTGCTGGGGTGGCCGGCCTCACAACTGCCTACGTACTCTCTCAGAACCCGAATTTTAAGATTACCGTGGTCGCAAAATATATGCCAGGGGACTATCATGCTGAATATGCATCACCATGGGCTGGAGCGAACTTTTGGCCGTGCGCTGACCCTTCCGACGGACATTTCAATTTTATTTCTAATACATGCTGAACAGGATGGGAACAGCTGGAAGCGAGCAGGCTGCATTCGAGAAGGCTACATGGCCTCAATTATTCAAGCTAGCCAATGAGAGCCCCGAATCAGGGATCGCATTTCAGAGTATGCTGGCGATTCCGTTCTGTGTCCAGAAAGACCATGCTATCACTGACTCGTACATACCCAGAGTCCTATATACACACCCGTACCGAGGACCTGGGAAAGGCAGGCTCACTATTTGCCTCAAATGATGGCAACCTGCCGTGGTGGTCAAGCCTTTTCCCCGATGTATGTGTTAATATTCATCAACGAATACCGTATCACGCCATGGGTTTTCCACTAATGTGAACGCAGTTTAAAAGCCTAGATAGTTCCGAACTTGCCCCTGGCATACACTCGACCTTCGAATTTACGACAGTCTGCATAAATACTGCCATTTACCTCCCATGGCTCCTGTCCCAATGTTTAGGAAATGGTGTTGCATTCAAGAGAGCGGTAGTTGAGCACGTTGCCGATGCTGCATCCCTCCATGAGAACCCAGGACACGCACAGCTAATTGTAAACTGCACTGGACTCATGGCGCGAAAACTCGGAGGCGTTGAGGATACAAGCGTCGTTCCTGCCAGAGGACAGGTGGTGGTTGTTCGTAACGACCCCGAAATCATGACAACCGCATCTAACACAACTTCTGAACGTAACACGATGGCTTACATGATGTGCCGTCCAGGTGGTAAGTTTCTTCATTATACGCTGGCACAGAGGAAGCAAAACTCTTATTGATTTTCTTATTTTTTTTTTTTTTTTTTTTTTTTTTTCCTTTTTTTTCTTCTTATCTAACTGACATATGATATGCAGGAGGTGGAACAATCCTTGGAGGCTGTTACCAGGTCGATAATTGGAATGAGTTCCCAGATCCCGATGTTGCTGAAATCATCAAGAAAGGTTGCGTGGATTTATATCCAGTCTTGACGCAGGGGAAGGGAGTTGATGAGCTGAGCGTTATTCGCCACGGTGTGGGCTTCCGTCCCCTGCGCCCTCAAGGTGTTCGAGTTGCGACTGAGTACATCAAAGGGATACCGGTTGTTCATAACTACGGCCATGGAGGCTGGGGTTATCAATCATCCTACGGCTGTGCCTCTGCAGTGGCTTCGCTTGTCGAACGAGAAGCCAAGATTGGAGCTAAGCTTTAGATGTGACATGACTTGTAGTTTCTAAAACTAGAATTAGAGAAAGAAAGTAAAGTTTAAACTCCAAAAGGAATGTCCTTGGTCTTTGTAGGTGGATAGAGGTTTATCAATGGGGCGAATGTACTAGCATGGAGAGCTCAATACATGTACCTAGGTATGAAAGGAATTAAAATTTTACAGCGGATGACAAAGGTGCCCACTTGATACGCTGTGCCTACAACACCTCAACTGTAATAAATAGCTAGGTACCTATCTGCCTAGATAGGGATCGCACGGGATCCTCATCATATATATTTATCCCATTCTATTCAGTATGTGTTCGCTATGTTACTTGAACTCTGCACTGGATTGCCGGAGATCTCTCTGCAATGGTGCTAAGCCATTTGTCTCGAAGCTGTAACAGGAACAAGGCAGCCTCTCTTGCAATTAAGAATTTCACACAATCGAATAGACTCACAGTTCTTAATCTAAAACAGGTATCTTATGGGCCCATTCTCGACTTTTAAGTCGATTCAGGCAGGCAGACATGAGTATCTGATAATATGTGCTATGCATAGAGTATCACATTGAATCCACCTATCCCATGAGGTCCCAGAATCAAATGAATAGCAATACATACGTTACTCGAAGGATATGAGAATGTCCAGAATTAAGGATCCTCCGTCGATGGAGCAGAGTGTTCATCTTCACCTATATGAACCTTCTCCTTCAATGTATCCACTGCGCCGGTCTTCCCAATAACGACTCCCTTATAATCCCTGCTTTTGTCCACCTCACTAATATTGAGATCTTTCAGCAGGAGGGAACACAGAAGCGAAACGGCAACAAGAACCAAGCCTGCTAGTATCATAGTGCGAAACACACTGGTATAGGATTTATTGATAGCATCACGAATCGGCGTTCCCCACTCATATGACATTGCAACGACAACAGAGCCTTCAATCTCCTCCAAGGCGCTTATTGCATCCGAAGGTAGATTAGCCCGAAGCTTGCGAGGAAGTAGGCCTGAGAAGACAGTGTCAGTAATGCATGATCAATTTCTAGGAACAACTGGGGTTATTTACTTGACCAGATTCCTCCCGCGGCCGCCGAACCAATAGCATTTCCAACTCCGACGGCTGTGGTGTACATAGCCGTGCCTGCTGCCATATCTATAGGGAGAGAATCAGTAGTTGGTAAAAGCGTAATGGCTTGCGGATTTATTTGACCCTACCAGTTTGACTGACGGACGCCTGCACTCCGAATTGAGTCGTCATAACGATGCCTTCCCCGATTCCCAGGATCAGCTGGGAAACAACAAGTTGAGGCATTTGGCCATGGCCATTGATATATTTATAACTTAAGCCCATTCCGAGAACTATGACTCCGTATCCAGACACCACAATCCACTTGTATCTTTTGATATATTTTACCAAGATACCCGCACCGAGTTGACCTAGCGATCCTGCGAATGGTATAAGGATGTAAATATTTGTAGCTGCCTTCACCGAAAGATCGGCTGCCACCATCTCATAATAGATGAGGTAGCTTTGAAGTAGATAAAGGCCGGCATAGTTGATTAGCATGGCTTAGGTCTTTGGTTAACGTCAGCCAACTTGATCAATTGAGAGGATCAACCTACCTGCTAAACCGAAGATGACTGTACGATTCTTCAAGAGGGCCGCGGGCAAGATCGGCCAGCGAGCCCATTTAGTCTCCCACACGGCGAGTGCGATTAAACAGACGCCACCAACTACGAGCTCCGCGATTGTGTGTGCGCTCTTCCAGGTCCTAGTATTCGAGGACGCTAGCGATATCGGTATCAGTATAAGGGAGAGGCCCGCAGCCAAGAGAACGAGGCCGACCGGGTCAAGTTGAAGAAAATTTTGGAAGTGGTTGGGAAGCTGGTAACTGCCCTCTGCCTTTCTCAGCTTGGCGCCTTTTCTCTTGTTGATGTAAAGAGACACCAAGAGAGGCATTGCGATTGTGGGAATCTGGATGGTTCATGTCAACGCGTATTGGGGTGAGATGAATGGCTGGATAACGAACAATGATTGCAAAGATTCCGAACCCCCATCTCCAAGAAATCTTGATGATTCCGGATGCGACTGGTCCAGCAATCTAGTCGGATATTACATTAATGACAATGCCTAGGGTACAGTTGGAGTTTTAAGCTTGAAGCTTACCCAGCATGTTATTAGTGAAGGGGTCAGAGGTATCGCACTGAGCAGAGCACGGTTATAAAGGTCACTGGTGTCTGAAATGTGGGCCGTTAGTCCTAATCGGAGGCAAGTCTTGGAAAACTGAGTCACGTACCGCCGGCAAGAATCTGAAGCATCAAGGAGATTCCTGAAGACGTTAGTTAAATGGCATCCTCAAAGTCGCAAACACACAATGTACCTATGTATCCAAACGCCCAGAACACCTGAGCGCCGGCATAGACGCTCACATTACTCGATGAAGCTATCATGATTTCTCCAATAGTTAGAAGTAACACAGAAAGCGAGAACATCTCAAATCGTCTGGATATACGTTAGAGCGTGACAGCCAAAAGAGGAAAATGGGATATCGTGAGCGTATATACTGACCCATAGACATCCGCCAGCCTCGCGAGAGGTTGTAGGGCCACTACGAATCTCTTAGCATGGGAGCGTGGTTAAGTTGATATTGGCAATCACAAACCGGACGATACGACAGCCTGCACCACCGTGATGGTTCCCAAAAGCGGGGCGGAAGCAAAAGCGCTTGTTGCGTAGGATGCAAATGAGTTTGCAGTTTGGTTGTTTAAATTGGTGGCGAAACTCATAAGCAGTGCCGATACCCATATGACAATCAGGCCTTGCAAGTTCCAGCTCCTCCTGATGCCATCCAGGTCCGCGAGACCAGCGAGTTCCTTTGCCTCCACGGCTTCACCGACATTCTTGTCACCAGCTACAGCAACGCTTTTAGCATCAACAACATCTACAAGCAGATCCTTCTGATCGAAGGTCTTTTGGCCCTCCAAGGCATCAGGGGAGACCATTGTTTGTGGCGAATTCTCTTGTCAATGGAAGTGGATAGGTTGTGAGGAATGAACGAGAGCACAAAGCCTTCTGTTTCAAGGACCTACGGCTCGTTCTATATTCATTGCTCGAGGTGTCGCATTATCAGGCGGCCGCGCTAGGGACAGTGGTTGATTTTAGGTTGGCCTCTGCAGCTTGCTCCCCAAAGGTTTTGGTTTGTGGTGTTAGCTGGTAGAAAAATGGGACCAGTCATGCATTGACATGGCCGTCGCTCCTCTATACCGTATTCGGCCAGCAGATCCGACGATGCCGTCCAAGCCAGGATATACGCGAACGGGCATTGGCTGGTTGGGGTTCAAACAGTTGGTTTTTTTATGGAGCCTTTAATGATAAGATGCGTTATTACTATGTAGATCAAACTGGATGGGTTTAGACTTTAGTTATCAAATACGTACATCCGGGGTGAAGGGGTTTCCTCGACTAAGCTAGTAATCAATTACACTTGCTTCAGGACGCCACCGGCGAGACACTGGATCAGATGATACTAGATTCAGTAGTAATTACTAGATTGTACTTCCGCTTACTACCGGACTAGATAATGAGAGGGAGAATACGTACTAACTGAATTCATAAAGTGATAAAGGACTCGATGGCACGAGTGGTAAGCACTAAGTAACGTAATTCACAAGCGAGTTGGCCACCCTAGCGAGTTGGCCACTTTTACCCGAACACGCGTTCTACACTACTTCTTGACAACTCAACGCGTCAATATGCCACCAATTCGCAATAAAAATCAAAAAAAAATCTATTGAGCAAGAAGGACGAATCTTATTAGCTATTTCCAATTTAAAAAATAGCAAAATACACTCTGTATAACAAGCTGTAAAGATCTACAACATCTCCTAGTCAACTCTTCAAAATCGAGTCAATGGCATGCTATATCGAGCTGAAAAATATGCTAACTACTATAAATTAAGTCAATCTGAGGAGAAATCACTTGTTAAATAGGTACTTAATTTAGATTAATATAGATTATCCCCCCAGTATTCTCTTATACGAGAAATGGCTAATTATATACTTTTATAATATAGAGATCAACAAGTTAGAAAAAATTAAGTAACTAACTTGATTAAATGTCATCTAAAGATTGATTTTAAATTTACAAGGAAATATAATTATAAATATGCTAAATATAAAGATTTAAAGATTATATAAGAACATTTTAACTATGTACAAGTTATTATATCTAAGTATAGCATCTTACTAGAAGATATATTTAACTTTAATAAGACTAGCTTTGCTATAGGACTCTATGCAATTATAAAGGTTATTATTAGAAGCAATTAATATGCTTAGCTATATCTTTTATAGCCTAAGAATTGAGAATAAATGACTGTAATTAAGGCAATAAATTCAACTGTCTTAGCAGGTTATTTGATCAGTGAAGTAAAGAGAAATAAAGAGATAAAGATTTTGAAGAAGGAATAGGAAATTGTTGTATATTAGTGTTGCATTGCTTGTCTCAT
>JBBVQN010000084.1:0-93484 GCA_038993655.1 Talaromyces verruculosus | reverse complement strand
CAATTGACACGAACTCGGACAGATACCAACTTGGAAGGATACCAACTCGGATTCCAACTGGAACTGATATCAACTCGGGATCACACCAACTCGAATTGACGCCAACTCGTTCTATCACCAAGGTTCCCCGTTTGGTGTCAGCCTGGGCTCTCATTTAATGTAGTAGTTAGTAACGATCTGTTTGGTGATGTAAGAAGTCCCGTTTAGTGCCGTATGAACCGTCTTGTGCCAACAAATATCCCGTTTAATGTTGTATGCACCGTCTTGTGGGGTAAGAAATCCCGTTTGGTGCCGTATGCGCCGTCTTGTGGGGTAAGAAATCCCGTTTGGTGTCGTACGCACTGTCTTGTGGTGTAAGATATCCCGTTTGGTGCCGTATGAACCGTCTTGTGCGGTAAGAAATCCCGTTTGGTGCCGTATGCGCCGTCTTGTGGGGTAAGAAATCCCGTTTGGTGTCGTACGCACTGTCTTGTGCGGTAAGATATCCCGTTTGATGTCGTATGCACCGTCTTGTGCGGTAAGAAATCCCGTTTGGTGTCGTACGAACTGTCTTGTGCTGTAAGATATCCCAATTGGTGCCTGTCCGTGTTGGTATCCTTTCGATTTGGTGTTATTTCATGTTCGTGTCGTTCGGGTTGGTATCAGCCCGAATTAATGTCTATTCGAGTTGGCGTGAAAAACGAATCCTTCCCGGTAGTAATATAGTTATGTTCCTGTTTCGTCCCAAGAGGTAATCTTGAACGATGTCCTCTCTCGTCTCGTCCCGGCTACGAGATTTACATTAGTGTCCGATAATTATACATTTTATTACTGTGCTACAAGCAGTAGCCACCAACTTGGACACTGATTTTGCTTTTCTTTTCTTTGTTATTGATGCTATACGTTCATTAAAGACGCAGGTGTGAGGCAGCTTGCAAATAGCAAGTACCGCCAAGCTTATAGGGAAAGAGAATTAGTGGAAATAGGACAAATCGTTGAGAAGAGCCCGATTTTTCAGAGCATATAAAGCATTGACCAGTAGTTCTATGACCAACTAAGAATTTCTGACATGTAGCATTTAGATATCATTGCTCTAGCATGTCTCGAAAAGCAGCTTCCCGCAATACCATCCTTCCCAAGACTTTGAAAGACTTGCGTTCCGCAGAGGACAAAGTAATACCTCATCCTGATACTGCAAAAACGACAGATCAATCCAGTCCGGATGGCCTGTTATGGAAAGAGGAGGATCCCTCTATGAGATACCTCTTGTCTCATAAATTCAATCAAGCGGGCGGAGGATGGATCGGTTTCGAAAACTCTCAAGGACTCCGCACGGTGTTTGTCAAAGTCGTCAAGGCCACCAGCCACCAAAAATTTCAATTCCGCAAAACCGATCATGCCAACTTGATCAACCTTCAAGAAGTATTTCATTCAAAGAATGTCACATATCTGATTTACGATTTTGATCGCTGCGATCTACCGCTGTCGATGGTCCACGCCAGTCCAAATGTCCAATTTACCGAAGCTGATATCGCCATAGTCTGTCGCCAAGTCCTCACTGGTCTTCAATTTATCCATGAAAACCTCAAGATCAGCCATGGGTCTATAAAACTTTCAGAGTTGCTGCTAGGTCAGTCAGGACAGATCAAAATCGGTATGGTGCCCGATTAACCAAGGGTGATGAGAAGCTGACCATGTCTAGCCAATATCGGACAAAGCATGCTCGAAGGCAAGACTTTGGAGCACAAAAGAGAAGACCTAAAAGGACTTGCGCTTGTTCTAATTCATTTAAAAAATCCCCACACGATTTTGGAAGATGGCAGAACACATATTAACAATCCAAAAGATGTGTCGCCTGAAGCTTGCGAATTCATCGACATGACAAAGAGCGCCACCTATCGAGAACTGTTTCAAGTAAGTTTAGTAAGTTTATCCTACGGAAAAGCGAACCTTGCTAAGAGACTACAAGTGCGACTTTCTCCTGAAAGCCCCTCCCGAACCAGCAGCATGGTGTTTGAAGCCTCATAACCTAACTGCATTTCCGTTTGGTGAACGCTGGTACTTTATGCACGAAGAATGCAGGGATTGGTCGAAATTGAAAACAAAATGAAGCAATAGGGCTCCACCATTGATTTTTACAATATAAATAGAGATAACCTGCTTCTGCTTCGCGGAGAAACTTCTACACATTGTCATCATGGATACTAGCTCATCTGATTTAGCCACATATTTTCGTGGATTCGCCAAAGTACATCTAGGTCACATTGTCAGTGATACACACAATGAGAGGAATGTGCGTCAATATCTTCGGCTCTTCAAAACCGGTCAATATTCACGAGAAGATCCACTGCACACGATTGCGGTAACCATAGTGTCGGAGACCCTAGTTAGAGCGGTCTCACAACATGGCATTGATGCGAGCACACTGTATGATCCACGGACGCCACCGCTTCTCACTCTTGAGCAAGATGTTCAATTGCCATGTCTCCAAGGGCGAGACCTTCTGGAAGCTGCAAAACGCTCCCTGGGTTTTGGAGAGAAGTGGTGGATCGTTCGTCTCTATTCATCTGGTAGGTTCGACTTGCTGACGACTGAGAACATGCTTACACCGGGCTCAGATATTCCATTGCACCTCAAGCGGTACTTAAATGACAGCTATCCCGTGTCATACCGGTTTGCAGATTCTGAGATTCTTCAGTCCTTGTGGTCACAAGATAACCCAAGTGTCATGGACTGGAAGGCAAAAACCGGCACAAGTTATACGTATGTCCGACGCGTCTACGAAAATGGCGAATTGCGAGATGCGGTCGGCGCATTGCTTCCATACACTGGGCTATGGGATTCATTTACACTCCGCAAGCTAGACTATGTGATAAGCTCACATAGCCTTGAGGTAATATTCGAAGATACAGTTCTTACATTAGCTAACGCACATTAGGAGATGGCACACTATCTACAGAAGATTTATAAACAATGGTCAATTCTTGAAGCACCTGTCGTTGAACCGACCTCCGTCGATCTAATTGAGGGCATGATGCCTTCATACTCCACCAATGACCGGAGTCAAATTCGAGCATTAATGGACGATGGTACTTTGTTTCCACGACTGACGAGCGAGTCTGAGCGAGTCAGGGTCAGGGATCACTTCTTAGGTGTGAAAGGAAGGATCTTATCGTTAAAGCTTTTCTTCTCCGACGCATCGAATCACCTTCTTATTAATACTTACAAGCCACTGATCATTGGTCACTATTACTGGACGATATTAATCCTCTGAGTCTATACGATCCATTCATTGATTTCTTTACACTGATGGACTTGTATAGGACCCTCGAACAGCAACTGAGCGAAGCGGAAAGCGAGGAATTTTGCGCCTAATTTGTGAAGTAAGCTAAAGGAAAGAGGCACAGGGCAGGAAGCGATAGGTCAATCCTGTCATATCACGTCGAAATGTGTGGAGGGTACTTCTTGCTACCATCTGTCTGCCATCCGATAGCTTGTGGGATGACATCCATGACGGTGAAGTTATTGCGATCCTGTCGAAAGGCGCAGCCGTTTGAGTCACGTCTAACAATGAACGCCTCGTTCGCCATTGCCCGGTTCTGGTTATCACGAAGCGAACTGAAGAAGGAAACACAGGTGGAAGGACTGTAAATTCCTATGGATTTGGAAGAATGTTCTAGCCGCTTGTCATCACCAACAACTAAAATTACCCTCATGTCAAAGACACGTTTTCTATGAGTACTACGTATGAGACAGGATGAAGTAGATTATTTGCTTTGGCATTGCTTCTACTTTTGCGAAGGCTTTGTTTGATCAATGGTAATTTTGCGTCGGATCAATTTCTCTTCTATTTGTCTCTTTTCGCCAAGAATTAGTTCCAACACCGACTCTAAGGCACGTGATCTAGTATCCCTCACTCTTGGCAACAACGGCTGATGGACAATTGTGGCTTCCTGATGCTTCGTGAAGCTTTCTAGAAACACTAAATCATGGCGGCTAAGATTGACACCCTCCCGACTGAGATTATTGTTCTACTTCTAGAACACCTCTCGACATCGGATTCATTGCTTGCGGCAATTCTAAGCTGTCGCCGCATCTATAACTCCGCCAAACCTTACATCTTTTCAATTCTAAGATCAATAATTCTTTCACGGATAGTTATGGTGCAAGACAGCAGCGACAATCTGTATACAACTCTTCAGATGGTACAACACAAGCATGCTCTTGTCCGGGAACTCCAAGTCCAATCATATTATCTGAAAAACACACTGGATGCTTTGCTGGGCGTGACAAATGTGTATGACCGCGATTTTCAGATGTTAGAGCTATCACTGTATCAATGTGAGGTGGAAATCGTATCCATCACTATGTGTGTCATCGCAAATATACAAGAACGCGAAACCTTTTCAACCGAGGACTGGAATAAGTGTGGGAAAACGTGATATCCCGTTACAATTTGACATTCAGAGTGGTTCTGTGGAAAGCGAGACTGTAAGCTTGCCTCGTTTTTACTATCTGATGGTCTATCTAAAAATATTACTATATCCAGTCAAAAATATCCCGTCGATAGGAACGTTCTTCACCGTTATCAGCGTATGATAGAGGACTTCAAAACTGATTTGGAAGAAGAAGTCACGGAGCCACAGACAACAACCGGTACGGCGCAGCAGCAAAAATCTATAGAATTGTGCCTTCGTCTCTGCAATAATTCTCTAAAGTTCACTGAGTCCAAGGGTTTAAAGGTTGACGAAGGATACGATAACGCAACGCCTATATCTTCTTTCACGGAATTTCTTCCTGAAGAGCTGCCCTACCATCAACGGTTAATCAAGGGTATGCGGCTCTCTTCCAACGAGACAAATCGACCTTGAAGAAGAAAACTACTGTCACTGGCGCTCCAAATGACTTGAACGCTTTTGTCCTAGTCTAGCACAGCACTTCTCTGACTTTTGGTATCTGATCGATCTCTCTTGGCCTCCACCCGTGCCTTCTTGGCCTGTAAGTAAATAAATAGCTTTGCAATCTGGAGATTTATCTTTGAAATGCGTTTATTGCGCTCTTGAATTCCCATTCTGCTGCTCTCCAGACCAAAATGAGGAAGTCCTCCTTTGCATACTTTCATTCAAAGTAACCTCGATTATCGTACTCCAGCATCAACTATTCAGAATGTCGCCGCGAACTCATCGAAAAGACGTGTGAAGCTATGCTCAACTGTGAAATAGTGTTATAGATATAACACATTTCTTACATGGACAAGACCGGAAATTTGGCAAGGAACATTACGCTCAATTCAAGAGTGAAAAAAACTGTTTGTAGGATCATCAGAATACATAATCAATCTATCCAACAACATGGTCTTGTATTTACAACATTGAGATAAATTTCAGACTCCATACATCATCCTCATCTTGACCCTAAATCATTCCCAGCACGAAACGTGGGTTCGACAATAGGCTTAATTCATCCTTTGAAAAAGGTCCATTCGGCCGCTGTCGAACTCTCCTCAATAATCTCGTTCTCCTTTCTTCCTTTTGTCGGGTTTGTTGGCACTTGTGCAAAAGTTTTTTCCAAGATTCAGAGTCCGGGTCCCAACCATCACAGCGAAATGTCTCGATGATCCGGCCCTGAAGTTCTTGCTCGATCTCACCATACGACAGCTCATAAGGCAATCCTCCACGTGGACAAAGATTCAGTATTGTCGAAATAACAGAACCATGTCCTTCTTTTGCGGCTTGAAGTAAAGCATATCCGGATAAAAGATAATTGAGATGATTGAAAATCATCTCAACAATCTTCGAATGTCCTCGTTTAGCAGCAATTACTATGGCTTTTTTTGGACATAGCATGCTCATTTTCGTTCGCTTTTTCCCGGGTGGAAGTTGGGCGTATTTTGTAGAATAGTGATCAATAACACTTTGTAATAGATCCGAGTTTCCTGTTGACGCCGAGACCAGAATGCCACGTTGTGGATTGCTATGGGACAGGATATTTGAATTTTCAGGCATCGTGAAGAGAGCTGCTGTGATATAGCTTATGAGTGTCGGAAGAATTGAAGGTGTGTTTTGGAGATAAGACCAGAAGAGAATATTTGGAAAAGCAGAAAGGCATGTTGCAAGAATGGCGGGAATGCATCTTTTATACCTTATATCACATTAACTATTCCAAATAGAGTAGTGCCTAAATTTGGATGTTACCCCTTTGTCCACTGGCCGAGAACCGGCGCCTTTGCCAATCCTCCAGCTTTGGATCCCATTTTGAAAACCGCCTTGCATCATCGTGACTATACTCTTTGATAGGAAAACTGTGAAGAGTATGCCTTGCGAGTCCGCTAAGCTGTCTATATGTTGGTCTATGAGTCATCCAACCATCTCTGTCTCGGGCTCCGCGCGTCATCGTCAATCTCGAAACCGTAAACCATTGTCGGGCAGGATCAATGGAGTGACAAGTTCCATTTTCCATCGGGGAGCGTATGTGAATGGGTCACAACTCCCTGCGCCGTACTGAAACTTTATTGTTTAATGTTTCGTGAGGTTGGAGGTTGGTTTTGATGCTTCCGGGGCGTTGTGACAGAAAACCTCAATTTGATCTGCTGCTCAGGCGATGTCGACAGCTGGCAGTCTAGGTCTTGCTACAAACGTTGATAAATCTGATGTCCAAGAACATTTTTCTAACGGTTTATTTGAATCTTGACTCAAAGAATACGACAAATAACTCTTGCTAGTTATTAAAAGGATCGAGATGCCCCTTACGAGCTATATAAAGCATTCTTCCCAGCTCTTGCTGTAACATATCCAAGCCTCAATATTATTTACCTTTAGTTCACACTGGTCTTCACTAGGGCGCAAAGACATAACCGGAGGTATAGCTATAGCCCATAGCACAAGCATCGGAGATCCGTTTGGCAGGTTGAATGAGATTTCCACATCTCATGTTAATGTCCTGGCTTTCCTGTACGCTTATATCAATAACCCAGATATCAACTTTGACAGCCTTTATACATACAAAGTTGCAAAAGAAAATCGGGGATCTCCCTTCATGAGATACACGCGCACAAGTACCTGCAAGGGCACCAAAGCTGGGTCAGGGTCTTCGACCCGAAACCCGACCCGGTCCGGTGGACTTGTGTTTCTCGGGCTACGGATTGCCAAATGCTGGTGGCCGAAGAGTGGGCTTGGGTTTCTCAGATGTCGGCTTGCCAAATACCGGTGGGTGAAGAGTGCTGCTAAGTCCTGTAAGTCCTGGTGGCTGAAGAGTGGGCTTGGGCTTCTCGGATGTCGGCTTGCCAAATACTGGTGGCCGAAGAGTAGGTTTGGGCTTCTCAGATGTCGGCTTGCCAAATGCTGGTGGTGGAAGAGTGCTAAATCCTGGCCGAAGAGTGGGCTTGGGTTTCTCAGACATTGGTGTAAGTAGCCAAATCTAGGCTTTCCAAACTCGCCAAAAGCTGGATGTGTGGTAAATTATTGACCGACTTAGGCCCGCTAGTCTGAGTAAGTTGGATGTTCAAAATCAGGAGCAATCCAAGTGATTTATCCTATGAACCTCTAGTTTATTCCCCATATTTGGGCGGGGATTCTCAAATATATAGGATGCTATTAGGTTACTTCCATAAACGGTTTCCGAATTCTACTACTGATTTTTCTTGTTTTTTTGCCACTCTGCAACGCTTTCTTCTCCGTTAGTCGTTTCTAGTTTGTCCAAACTCCGAACCAGGCAAAATCCAGATGCGGATTGGTTTTAGTAGAGTTGGTATCAGCACAAATTAGGTATGAGTTGGTGCTGGTATGAGTTAATGCTAGGACAAGTTGGCGTCCAAATGAATGGTATCGGTGTTAGGATGAATTCATGTCGTGAATTATTGTAATTGAGAAATGCGGATCGTCCTTGTCATCATTGCCACAATAAGTTGCAATAGCAAAGGAAAAGACGTTGAACTGTTACAATCGAGTGTTTTATTGAATTAATGCCTTCTCTTCGTGCTAAGAAAACAGATTTATACATGCTTATTGCTAGTACGAAATACCTTCGGTACTGGCAGGAAATAGCTATAAGACTATATTGAAGCCGCTTCTTAACAGGCATTTACAAAAAAGAAAATGGCTGAAGAAAATTTTTGGTGCGGAGAACTTGTTCAACAAAGAGCGCCGTGAATCTAATCCACATCATGAAGCCCCACTGCCTTTGCTTCTGCATCCAGAATGTAGAAGCGGCTCCCGAGTATCAATCTGATTTGGTGTTGGAACCGTGACGGCTATTTTGAAGGAGGCCAACCAAATCTAGTCCG
This sequence comes from Talaromyces verruculosus, assembly GCA_038993655.1. Classification (NCBI taxonomy): domain Eukaryota; kingdom Fungi; phylum Ascomycota; class Eurotiomycetes; order Eurotiales; family Trichocomaceae; genus Talaromyces; species Talaromyces verruculosus. The sequence continues at coordinate 85,224 of JBBVQN010000084.1, read as the reverse complement.
GCCATCAAACATGGATGGCTTGGGTTTGTCAGAGACAGACGGAGCACCCCAGTTTGTCCGGCCAGGGGTTATAGAAGACTTGGGTTGGTCGGAGACAGGCATAATATCGTCGATTAAAGCCTCCCAAAGCGGAGTGATAGGGCTGCTAGTTGAATTTAGGCACGTTAGTAGCAGGGCGCATTTAATGATTCTACCATGCTGGAACCATAGGCGGATTCATTCCCAGTATTAACCGTTGGACGTACGATACGAGTTCCAATCATTTCTTACCGCACAAGACGGTGGTGCATGCGGCACCAACCGCGAATTTTACAGCACCAAACACATCGTTCCCTATGTTTTGCTCCATGTCCGGGACGGTGACCACGTCGAATCTGACGTTTCTATCTATAAATTGAGAGATGGAAATTGAATCCCGGTTCTGATGTCAAAAATATGAAAGCATGATCGCCCACAGGAATGACGTCAATTCTGGATTCATAATGGGCGGATAGGTATATAATAATGTCATTCTCCTAACAAGCTCTCAGCTTTGAGCATTTTCACTTATTCATGAATTATTCGACATACTACAAACCTGAGATTCACGATGCTTGGAAACGTTCCTCGAGAAATTTGGGACAATATATTCGCTTTTCGACAACCAATACCATCTCTTGTTTCGTCGGAGCATAACAAACACCGCAAATTGTGGAATTCGATCTTCAAGAGCGATGAATGGATCCAGGAAATAACGCGGCTTCAGGGGAACCCTTTGCTTTTCGGTCCGATGCTCGACAAAGCTGGGGAGAAAAACCTCTATGTGACGATTCACTGTGGTGGTGGAATTACGGACCCCAACTATCGCTGGGAATTGTTCTTAGAGTGCCTGCACCGTCCATATAAATATAATCCACGCACGAGAGAGATCAAATTTCGTTGGGGTATTACGCTGAACGTTTCGGAAATCGAAAGCCCAGAGGATCCGTTTCTGCTGAACGACAGAAAATTGCTCCGATTGCTTTCCTTTAAGGATACCGCTCAGCCTACCTCACAGTTCTCAATTTATGGCACTAAGCAGATTCTCCATCTCCAGCCTTGCCATATAATCGGTGTAGGAGAGCCTCCATACTACTCCAAAGCCCTCAAGAACGGCTATGCCGTCAATTTTCCAGATGGGACCCAAGTCTATTTTGAAAGTAGGCAGAAGAGGTTCTTCCTGGATTTCGATTGTGAACCATCTGGCCAAATCATTAGAATGACGCTTAGAAAGTAGATTCTGGGTTACTGGAGAAGAATCTACAGAGACTTCCAGGAGCTCTAGTCACAAGTATAGCTTGCGAAAGTTCGGCTAAATTGGACGGTGGCATAAACTGATTTCTGCTGAGAACCCCAGTTGTTGCGCAAGCTGTTGTTGCGAGAGAATATTTCAGACTCATCTGGTTGCCTAATGTTGGAAATGGAAACGGCTATGAGTTCCGTCTTACAGTCGAGTCATAAATCAATTTGAAGCACAGGCAACGCATCAACAATGGCATTTCGATGTTCTAGGTTTTTTCCAGGAGTCTGGCGATCTGATTGTAGTGACAAAAGCTTCGAACGAATTCAGATCCTCGTTTTGCTCCGTGCCCGATACGGTGACCCAGTCACGTCAAATCTATTATAAATTCTAGAGTCAGTGCACACATGCTGCTAAACTGAAAAAGTTACAGTCGACCGACGATGAAAAATATTTGGCTGTTCATTTTAGCTGCCATCGGTGCTCATTCAGCCGGTGATGTATGGTATGGCACCCAGCCAGCTTTGCGACAGTCACTGATTTTTTTAGGAGCTATCAGCACCGCTAACGTTATATGCTTGGAATACATCGAATTGCACGGGCAGTCTGACATGGACTGAATTCAGCGACACTGTCATGGCCCGCAATATTTCAAACTGGCAGATATCTCGTAGTTTTAAGCTCAGTCGCGCTCTACAGGACCAAGAACAACTGGATCTCTCTGAAGCTACCAATGTCAGTTCATGGTATCACAACGAAGATCAGCTATCCTACAACAGCTCATCATGCACTCGATTCTTACAGACTTATTACGCCTCCAATGGAACGACAACATGCCACAGTACACCGCCGTTCACATGTCATCGTTTGTGGAACAACCCCGGTCTAGCAGAAGCATGAGTCGAAATATGCTTGTCAGTACAAGCACTTATCGGCATTGAGGGGAAATGCTACCAAGTTCAGTGGTTTATACACGGCAACGCATTGAATCAATCAAGTGAAGTTGTCACTTAAGAATACCTAGGTTATCTGCCAAGACGTTGCCAAACTCCAAATAGTTTTCTCCGTCATGTGTTCATTCTGTATTTATTCCATGCTCTTAATGGTCAGTCTATTATAAGTTCGTTTCATACTATTCGTCAAACTTTCCAGAAACAGAAAGCAACAAGATGCCTAGTAGCACCAAACTGAAACACTTAGTTATTCGTGACACTAAACGGGAACACGATTGACACAGGGTCCCGTTTCAACCCTCTCTTTGAATAAGGCGGTCGGCTGACCGACCAGTGAAAGTAGCACTCAACCGTCCTGGTAGATTCACTACAGCTGCTCGAGAAATAATGAGCTGATGAAATTTCGACGATTATGTGAGTCAGTCTCACAAATTTGAATCCTCAACACGCTTCTCATTGGTCGTCGTGACTGAACCCAAACAAAGAAAGCCAAGGCTAGAAAATGATATCTGCGTATTCGGTCCGCAGTACATTTACAGTATTAGCTCGAGTTAGTGTCAATCAATATCAGTTCGAGTTGGGGTTAATCTGATCTGATCCAAGTTGGTGTCATTCCGAGTTGGTAGTAGTCCGAGTTGATGTCAGTTCGAGTACCGAACAGGATAATCTACCGACAGTGGGTAGGAAATGCCTATTGACATGAAATAGGAATCCTTACTGACATAGCACAAGACAATGTATATGGCATCAAATGGGACATACGGCACCAGACGGGATCCTTTACCGTACAAGACGGTGCATACAGCACCGAACGGAATTTTTTACCGCACAAAGACGGTGCATACAGCACCAAACGGGATTTCTTACCGCACAAGACGGTGCATACGGCACCAAACAGGATTCTTTACAGCACCAAACGGACCATTACCGACTACTACACTAAATAAGAGCGCAGAACGACACCAAATGGGAACTTTGGTGCTAGCAGCGAGTTGGTATCGAGTTGGCGTCAGTTCGGGTTGGTGTCAGTTCGAGTTGAAAGCTTTTCCAATGCACAAAGTGGGTCTCTCTCAGCTCATTTCTTCAACCCATCCTAGTCTCCTTTCCCATGATCGAACAACCCTTATAATAACCGCCTCATCTGGATTTTTTTCGTGCGTATGGGTTGTCCAGTTAAAGGAGGAATAACATTCGGGAATACAGCAATATAATCATGGACCCGGCTCTTGCAGACTTTCTCCTCCGATTTATCGAAGCAAAGCCGGAGGTCAGTTCTATAATTGTTAGGAAATTCTCCTGCTGATCAAAGTGCTAGCATGTTTTGGTTGCGTACTAATTTTTGGACACGGCTTCCCGGCTCGACAAAGCTAGACAAAGCCTGGCTCGTGTCGCTGAACAGAACGATGTAGACTTAGTTTCTCTCTTCAGAGATATAGCAGAAATGCAACGCCGAGGTTTGTGACAAGATGACTATGTGCCATAGTATGACACGATGGGCTCGATCGTTGACATTGCTAGATGATCTCTCTCATTCACACTAAGTCTCGATATTCCAGAACCCGAACACATATAGGATACCCTATGCATCAACCCGAATTCGCTGCACAAGAAGACCGAACCTCGAAACGGAGATTTCCCTAGCAAAGGGCTCGTTAACAGGCTTGGGAGGTGTGCCCCCCGGTAACCTGGAACAGGAACCAGGCAACAAGAGTTTATGATCGACTGATGCTCTACTAGATTAAACGAGCTTAACGAAAAGATGTTCTGAATCGAAAAGAATGCCTGACTTCTCAAATTTTCAAGGTCCACTTCTTTAACGCTGCACCGTACATAATGATTTGCCAGCACCGTGGGTTCCCGCTTCCTACCACCGATTTGCAACCGAATAATCTACTTCTGGTGACCTCTGCATGGACTTAGCAACTAAAGGAGCGCATTGTGAACACACGTAAAACCCAAGGTTGAAATTTTGAAATTCAACATGGACAATCACAAAGTTACTGGTCGGTTAACTGAAGAAAGAACGTTTCATTCGTTAGATAGCACCATACTATTATAAGAGTTTACACGTGATACTCAAAACGATCCTCGAAATCACTTGGACATAATAGTTTTCCGTCCAAGATCTTGCCGAGATGAGTTTTACCAATCTCCTGACCATCTTTTCTTATCTGTGACATGAGAGTCTTGAGCAATTTCAGCGGACTTCGAGTGAATGTTGTCACTGATGGCTCGTTCTTCGCCAAGATGAAGCCGTCCGCAGCAACCTTGTAGCCACTGGGCGTTTTGATGGATAATCCACCAAGGAAATCACACAGTTGATGATATTCGTCATACGCTGACATATAGAGTTGACCTGCGAACAGGTTTAGCTGTATCTTGAGGGTCGTAGGTATTTTGAATATGGCCGGGTTCCTAGAAATAGGGTATAAACCGAGATCGTCTAGCGAGCCACGGTTTAGATTCTGACGTGGTGCGTACAAATGCATTGTGACCAATGGGGATTTTCGAACCTCAGGAAGAAGCTCATTCGCCTCATGAGGGCTAATAATAATCATGTGCTTGATGTTTGATAATGAATGATCGCGACTGGTTAAGACCCATTCGACTGGGCGTTGATAATCATCCAGGTATGAACGTTCTATAGGCACCCAGACTGTCTCTGCAAAGTCACTGGTGACAAGAAGTTCACCAGGGAATTGAGATATAACTGGGTCTTGTGCTGCCGATGTATATTTGAGAACCTCGAACGGGGGTCGGAAAGCCTTGGATGGCTTGGCAAGCACTCCACTAGACACAAATAAGCGCAGATCTGGATGGACCTCATGGTCTTTGGGCCGTGCTGATGGCGGCCTTTGAATCTGCCGCTCTTGTTCTTTTTCTGGTGCCAGCTGTCTCTCTTGCTCCTCTTGTAGTCGCGTTGAGGAGAAACTTACATCGCCAAATTGACGGCATCTTTCTCTAATACGTTGCATATTTTCGGTCTTCGGCGAGTCTGTTCCAAGTTTCGGGGTGGAATTCACGCCTGGCCGGTATCGTTGTTCAAGTGTTTGAGATTCGTCCTCAAGGAAATGACTCGCCTCGCTTTGCGTCAACTTCTCTTGGCCAGAGTAGCTGCGCCAGAGTTCCCTCTGACGCTCAAAACGATCTCCCTGAACCGCCCAAGGGGTAGCCCAGCACAGTACGTCTGATACTTCGATGTAATCACTAGATTTCGCTGATAAGGAAGAGATTTTGGTCTTGATTTCTTCAGGAATAATAAAAACAACGGATTGACCTTTTCCCAATTTCCGCATCCTCATGCATGCTTCGAACGATTAGTCAGTGTCGATTCTGGCTTTATTTCTGCGTAACGTACCTTGTACTAATTTATCTTTCGTAATGCCAGCCCCAAGTGTTACCGCCGCTCGATAAGTCGGAGGCAATTTCAAGTCTATCCCTCTGGTATGGGCTTCGTCCAGGAAAACATAGCACGCTCCGAGCTGTTGTGCAAACGGTGAGAATTGAAGTGGCTCAATGATCCCAGCACGGTCTAACACGCAGATGGTGTCGTGGTCGTCGATAAAAATGACGGCTTGCTTCTGGGTGTTGTCCGATGTCCTTCTCAGCCAGGTCTGAGCAACCTCCAAATTGGACAGCTCCAATACCTGGGCTCCGACATCGAGAATGACTTGTGTCGGCGGCTTCAGATCCATGACCATATCCAGCAGCTGGTGCGCATCTGATTTGGATGTGTTAGCACTCGTGGAGGAAAATGTAACCGAATTCTCAGCTTGCAAAAGGTATTCGAGAACCAAAGCATTGGTATGATTTTGCTCTGGAAGGTCCAGCTGCTCCACAGCAACGGGAAGCGTCACACCCTGAGTAGAATCATCAGTATGCCATGGGTGTCTTCAACGAGGGCGGGACAGCTTACCATGGTTACTAAGCCTCTTCAGGCTACCAATCAATTGCTCTTCAATCACATCGCCGTGGTTTCCGAAGTTGTCTCTCAGACGATAAAGCATTTCAATAGCCGAGCTGAGAACGCCAGCTTCCTTTTCTGTTGCATGCCCTTTGAATTCAACCATTGCATGGATCACACCATCAAGAAGGACCAGCTCGACCCCAGCATCATAGTCGTCCTTCTGTGGCAGTTTAGGAGGGAGAAAGACTTGATGGTACAAATACTCTCTGGCTACTTTGGACGACATTGGAACAGTAGGCAATAAGTTGGTAATGATCATGTGTAATCGTGGAGAGTAAAATAGACTGGAATACCAATCTCAGTATTTATAAATTTGGCTGGGAAAGTCAACTGACCTGGCCGTTCGTGGATGCGGGCATTCCACAAAGCACTTGCTTGACTGTACTACGTGTCGCCAGGATGCAAGTATGGTAATCAATAAAGGATTGCCCCAACCCGACAAGTTATACAGTCCACAAAGTCCCAGATTAAGACTATAATCTCAGGCAGGTAGCACAACGACGGACCACGAACTATCATTCGTTACCTTTCCTTTATACTTTCAACAATATCTCGATCGGCACCGAATTTTGCGAATGCGAAAATACTCGGCCAAATATGGCGATCATTGCAGACAACCAAATCCGATGCTTTAGGTTGTTTCGAACAATAAAGAGGTTTTTCACTCTTGAATTGGGCGTTATAATCCTTGCCAAATTTCCGGTCTTGTCCTTGTAAGAAATGGTCTATAGTGCTATTTCACAGTCGCGAACAACAAGGCTCCGTTATCCTTAACTCCCAGGTCATGCGAGGCAGAGGTGCCCCAAAGATGATCCACCAACCCAATTGCTCCAAAATTGCAACCCGGCTTCCAATGGTGCGTTTCACCACATACAGAGCTGTCACTGCATGGCAGACAGATGGTAATAAGACTATCGTCTGCACTTTTCAGTGTGATCTGACAGCACCGACCCGGCGCTTTTGGCTGAACATTGACTGATCTTGCGCCTCTTTCTTTTAGCTTACTTCACAAATCAGGTTCATAATTCGCTCCTTTCATTCGGAGGCCGACTTTCCCAGTATAAATATCTATTGCATGAAAACCATTGATTGAGTATGAATGTGCTACGGGAATTGTTACCTCAATGTCGGCACTGAGTGGGGAGGCATCTGGTCTAGACGTAGTAGTGATTGTCTGTTGTATGCTGTAAAGGGCTCAAACACTAACAGCAGGATCGTAATAAGCGCGGCAAGTCTTCCCAGGCCTGGCCTGTGGCTTTCGAATAAAATAGCCGCTGCAGTTTCTCAAAAGTTTCGAAATCATTCAATCGGCGTGGCCTTCGAGTCACAGCGAACCATATCCATTTCAATTGTCCAAGGCAACTAGTTATAACGACAGCCAATGCTGAGGGTGAGATGAGGGCAAGGATTGACACGACTGAGTTAATAGTGATAATATGGTGCCAATCAGACAAAAGGCGGTTGTCCTGCTGATGAAGAATCGCTGCAGTCGCACTGGTAGCGGCAATCGATAATATTAAGCCTGAAATCTCAAGCATCCAAAGTCCGTAGAAAAAATCTTGAATTTCCTCGTACGCTTTATATTCTGCTGCTCCTCGATCTCGTACGCAGCACGGTTTGGAGAGTCGCGGCTGGCCTACGGTATTGTAATCCCGCTCCGTACGTGCGTGTCAGTTCTGCACCGGGGGTGCAGAAGCGCTGAATCATGGGATCGATATTCCGACAAATGTAATAATCAACACAATTCTGGATTCCCTTGGTTTAAATATGGAGACGCCGACAGTTTGATAGAGGCGAAGCTTAATTCATACTGTATCATTATAATCAAACTGTCATTAGTGTCTACCTAGGTACATAATTGAAAAAAAAAGTAACGTCGTCGAAGAAAGCATCAAAATCAATTGACAATAACCAAACCAGGACCTGCCAGCGTAGCATTAGCTACAGCCTGATTCGAACTCAACTCTCCACCAGCCGATGTGGGAACAATAGCAAGAATAGTAAGCCCATTCAACAAGTGCTCCGTATATGGAAACTGCGCCTGCACAGAGAGAGTCTCTCCCTGTTGACTCAGCACAGTATAAGGCAACACAAACGGAACATTCTGCTGATTGATATACGCAACCTCGTAGTCCGCTGGTTGCGCCCCATCAGGCAACGAGAAGCTCAACAGGACAACCTCCTGAGTACTCGTATTAGGATCAAATGAGCTGGTGACGGTTAACGGCTGCATAACATGGAACTGTTTAAAAGCATCAATCTGATCCATATTCGGACACGATCCTGGCACGATAAAATCCTGATTAAGCGCATTAAACGCAAAATCGCGTACAGAACTAGTCAAAAACGGCAATTCACTGGGGATCCGACGTTCCAGAAATCGGAAAAAGCCCTGTTGTTCGCCTTCCTGGCCGATCACGGAGGAGACGCCTTGCGTTAATGCGGCATCACCATGGCTTCCCATGTTGACTACAATATTTTGTAAGGTACCCAGTACGAGGGAGGTGAATGTTGTAGCTAGTGTGATGGCTTCGTCGAGTTTCGAGACGGGAAAGTTGTATAGGCATGGTGCTACGGGGGTTTGGTTGAAGTGTTTAAGAGAGGTGATTGCGTTGAGAGCATGTAACTCTTCTTGCTATATAGTCCATCAATATGTGAAATCTTCTCCAAGGATGTTTGGTTGGTGGTTGGTGGCACTTACAGCTACAATAGCAGTCAACGCATTAATCCCCAAAGTCCGAGCATTTGCATTCCTAATCACAAATCCCGGCTCATTATTGCTAACGTTAGTCAACACCTGCTGAAAGAAGGCAGCTTCAAATTGCTCCTGGGCGGCAATCACTTGAAGACTGATGATCGTATCCGGATCAACAGAAGCTGGAGGCGTACTGTTCGAGAGGGTACCGTGAGCTCTCTGCTCGGTGTTGAGGAGTTGTTGAGGATTTGGAGCTGGGAAGCCGTCGATACTTTGAAATTCGTCGATGACGTTGTTGTTGGTTGAGCGACGTTCAACAGGAGCAGCTGTCGATAGGGCTGTTAGGCTACATAGAACAAGGTTGATAATATTTTGGCGCATCGTGTTGTTCTTCCTTGATGTAGGAAGGAAATGTTTTGGTCGTTTTGTCGGTTGTATATGGGCTTCCTGCTTTTTAGAGCGATGATTTTGAGGGGCTTTGACAAACAAAGGGAAACCTGTAGGAGTTATGTCATCTCTTTGTATAGTACTCATTGTACTACTGTTCCTGATACTGTATCAGAAGACCGTCATTCCTATTTTGATCAGACATAAATGTCAATGTCACTGTGAAAGTTAAATCACTGGAATATTGTAGCATCCGCCTCCACAAAAACCGGCCAAAGGCATTCACATGACTCGTTGTTTCTGGATATGAGGAGAAAACGTACAACGCATCATAGATCTCGTACCTGCGATCAAGCAATCAATCAACGGGACAAAAGCCGAAATCCCTATAGCCAATGATCAAACGACCGAGACAGCCAGGCTGAAACTTAACACTATGGTATTGAGCGGCTATGCAGACGAAAAGTGAAAATAAAAAGAAACAGTATTATTAAGCAATAATAATATTTTCATTAATGAATGAGGGAAGAAGTTACCATCGCTACCATTTGCCGACGGCGTTGACCTAGCTTGCCAGATCCAATCCTGGTATCGATTCGCATGGCCATGGGTGGGTCTCGCCAAATGCGACCATCGGCCGCTCGTGTTGTGCCTCCTACCCTGTGGGGTGAATCGGATCTCCGAAAATCTCCGAAAAGGGATCTGTCCTCCCTTATCATTCAGTGCGGCATGAGGACATGGGATATGGCATCCTCCATATCTTAGGTGGGCAATGGTATCGTCTCTTGCATGTCATGGTTCGAAGCCTTATGCCGTTGTACGTCGGCAGTGGTGATCGCCTCCGACGTAGCGGGCCGTTCCGATTCTGGATAAAAGTCTGTCTTGATGTCGAAGCGGCTGTCTCTTGTAAGCTTCCGTTCTCGTGTATAACAATAGCCCTTGAAATCCAGATATCATTGCGAAACATAAATCTCGGACAGTGTATGTATATGGTAGAACGAGGATTCTTGATCGTGTGGTCCCCGCAACAAGGAGGCGTCACGCTTCCACACCTCAATGTACTATCGGGGTCGCGCATAGCTGCAAGCCCCTTCTGCGTCGTATTCCTTCCCACACGCTCGTTAGACGCTCTTGGTCCAATCGTTCTGTCAGTGCATGTATCAAGCCATAGGAGGCTTATGATTGGTTGTAGGAACTGTAAAAGATATGTAAACTGTAGACGCTGTGAATGGTTCATAGAACCTGTATTTGGCTGTAATGCTATGAAACCATTCATCTTGCCAAAAACTGGCAGAAAAATTGGGTATCCACATCCGAACCCTCGTAATAGTCTAACAGATACCATACATCGTATTCGTCGTAGGCCAACGAAAAGCGATACTGTACTTGCGGTTCTCGATAAATTATCTTGCGGTGCGGTACAGTAAAGATCACGTCACAGGAAAGTCAACGCGCTACAAGAATTACTGATCCACATTCGAGCTCTAATTTGGAGCATACGGTCCAACAATCGTTCTCGGGCAAAACAACTTTGGATTTACGGTATTGTCGTGACTGCCTCCTCTGAACCCACTATTACCCATCGCGGGTGGCACCAGAATCTCATGATTGGCCCCTTCTGGGACCGTGCGGAGGATGACTCTGTGGTCTGGTCACGCTCCATTGCGGAGCTAGCCCAGCGGGAGCTGGAATGTAGGCGCGCCAGGAGCAAGGACGGGAGGTGGAGGTGGTAACCGTGTACGGCAACTATGACCACTTAGTGACCAATCCTCGAAAGGTCTTTGGCTCCAATCTGAATCGGGCTTTGCGAACTTAAGCAGAAATACGATGCCGAGAATGTCTGACAAATCATATAATCTGCAGTTGTACGTGTAAGAAGGGTTGGAGATTAAATTCATTAATAATACGGTTTTAAATTCCCCCCGCCATTGTCCTCTGGTATGCTGAACCCGCGGTCTGACGGGAAATCCTCCGAACCAATTTGATACGCTGCATTTACCGCATTACACAAGAAACTTAAAAGGCTTGTTCGTTTTAGCGCCTTGGTGGAGCTGAATCTCCGTCACGCAGCGGCCTGACCAGCATGCGGACCGGGCCGCCTGGCCGCATGATCCGCACTATTGGCCCACAATGTCAAGGATATGTGTGTGGGGTATTTTCTAAGGTTCCATGTGGCACGTCGCATATTACGTGTTCGGGGCTGGTTTTTGTCTCTGCCCCAGATCTGTTTATGTGATTGCCCTTCAAGTGCCCGTGCTTGCTCACGGTATTTGATGTTTTTTCTCCTTGTAACCGATACTTGGCTTTAGACACATGATTAGTATAGACAGCTATCTGCAGATAAATTACGAGGGCTTTCTCCGCAACGACACTTCCGCTACAGGAAGGCAATTGGCTTTGACTTATCCATGAAAAGTGAATAGTGCGCTGGAACTTAAGCCTTCTAGTACAAAATAGCATGCTGACGGCACGGTCCTCGCAATGGGTGTCTAGATTGGTCTGGCTACGCGTTTCCATAACTTAGTAGTAGGGATCGTGAGCAACTTATCATATTTTCCTCATTTCTGGTTTAGGTTTTGCATCCATGTTAATGGGGAAGATACTATACTACGTAGTGAGTACGAAGTACTAAGAGTTTAATTAAGCCATCAGAGAGCAACCCGACCAATAAGACACTGTACTCACCCACACTAACTTTGACAGACAAGAAACCAACGTTGTACTCGAAACTACGTAATAATACGGTCAAAATTCCGCCATCAGTAGGATTCGTTCAAAGAAAACGGAGCCGTGAAGGAAATTTGCAGCTTACCCGGCTAATGCATCGGGAACTGAACATTCCTCAGTACCAAGCGCCCGTTCTCCACCTTCCGTCAGTCCCTCCATATTCATCCCCCTCGAATGGCATGCCGTAGAGTTTCCATGTTTGGTGGCAGTATACTCTGTCCTTCTCCAATATTCTCAGTTGAACAGAATCATAATCAGACACTCAAAACTCAAAATAACTCGGTATGGTATCCAATAGATTGCGGTTAAGCACATCCCTCGCTAATATTGCCCTGTGTAACAAAGTGTTAGAGAAGTGGAACTCGTCCCCCAGCTACACTGCACAGACGCATTCTTCCACAAATTTCTCTCCTCCCCTTGGAACAAAAAGCCGAAGATAGACTCTCCGCCCTATTCAGGGTAAGATGGACAGTGTGACTATTACCGGCGGGAACAGACTTTACGCCCACCAAGGGTGGCTAGATGGATCATCAAGAAAGATCTTCGAGAACGACTCGTTCATACAACGTGGTGCAATATCAATGTTGCGGATGCAATGGCTGCTGCACTGATCAGACCGACAAGGTAGCTGAAAAGCCAGAATAAAGTCATGTCAGCGAGTTTGAGTGCCCAACTGCGCCAACCTAAGTTCGCATGTGAACAAAACTCAAAATGAAGACATGTTACCGAATGAGAAAGCACCATTACCAACACCAATTCAATATCTAATTGACAGGGATGCTCCGATGAATCACATTTCTGCAGAATGTATAAGTTAGTCGAGAGGCGTGTCCAATGGGAGGCTCTTTCGCCATAAACCTTATCTGCATCTCGTTTCGAATGAACGGCATGACCGCGCGCCTTCCGCCCTTGGGGTCGGTGAAATAAATGATGCCATGAAAACTAGAGGAGTTGATTGTCACATGTCTTTGCTACACTCACGCATCTAGCTCAAGAAAGTCAAGAAAGAAGTCCTCGGTGAAGTCTCATCCAATTAACACCTGCCAGTGACATCCGGGTTAGACCTCCTCTATAAACTTCGAATGCGGGGGGGCGGGAGGGTTTCGTTGCTGAACAGGTCATTACTCCAAAATGATATCCAGACAAGGAATCACAAAGTTTAGGGACATTAACCCGCGCTGTGACCTTGCGGGGTTTCTATTCTGTGTCCTTACACCATGTCTCCGAAGTTCGGATAGTTTCTGAAATCCCGTTCATTTGCAGGATGACCATGTCTCAGTGAAGATGGCAAGAACGTTCTGAAATTCCGGAACGGTTCCTTGCGTTTTCGGCAATCCCACGGCGGGTTGCTGTGGCATTGCAAGATATCCTATAATTTTTATTCCGTTTCGTTTCTTGGGGGTTGTCTTTCAAGGATATAAATACAGGCGCTTGGGTCGGACAGTTCTTGCACATATAGCGCAATAATCCGATAAATGCGTGCCAAAATGAGGTTCATCAGCCTACCCCTATCTCTTTGTGTGATAGAGGCTGTCGCACTCGACAGCGCAACTGCATGCTTGAGTTCGATTGAATCGACAATTGCAAAATTTACATTCCCCAATGAACATTCCACCTGCACCGGTAACCTTTCTGTGCATTCTCTCTGGGCATCGGCCAAGTTGTATTGTTCGCCTGACGAGATTAAGGCTGGATCAGCCTTCCTACTCACAAGTGGCCACTGTCAGGATGGCGAACTGGTTCCATACTCGCAGATTGAACCCCAGCTCACTGATGAGTACGTGCATTCATTGCCTGTAGTAGACTTCGAGGAAATGGAGAAGAAAACGCTCAGACACACTGCTGTGCTTATCTCTGCGGAACTTTATGCAACTGGATTGCTGTCACAAGTGTGATCCCATTCACCCTTGGCTCGTGGTTGACTCTGATACTGATGAAGCCTAGGCAGTCTCGATGAGGGAAGCGGGCAGGGCGGTCCGTTATGGGTGAGTACTGAACGCTGCGTTAGCATCTCCGGATGAATGCTAACCACAGGTAAAGATGGGCTCTGTACGGCTTCTGGGGCGGGATCCTCCTAATCGGAATAATAGGAAATCTCGTCTCTTCTATATTCCATTATCGCCTTGCACGGACAAGGTTGGATGTCGAGAACGGAAGAGCTGCCAGTCGTACAGGTTTATTGCAAGTCATTCACCACTGGGTGAAGGCTAAATTAGTTATCCCTGCTACAGTGGGCTCATACCATCAACGCCGTTTCGGCATTGCTACAATCCCCACCCGCCTTGAAACCATCATTGTCTGTTGTTATTGGGTCCTCAACCTTATCCTTGGTGCCGTGTCGTATGAGACAACTTGGCCGAACACCAGGTGGGCAACTTGTTTCCCCTTGTATCCGTTATCGTACGTCATAGACTAATTTTCCTGTTTGCTGTTTAGCTATCCTGTCCCTTACCAGCTTTGGGGGAGTGTAGCGAACCGAGTAATCACGTTGGCTGTCTTTAACCTCCCGTGGATCTGGCTATTTGCGGGTCGCAATAATGTTTTCCTGTGGTTAACGAGCTGGCCATACTCAACGTTCAGCATCTTTCATCGCAATATTGCGCGCATTATATTCGTTGAGGGTGTTGTACATGCGTCTAGCTACACAGTGCTCGGACTCTGGGGTAAGTGACCTGCCAGTTCGGGCGGATGACCCCCTACATTTCCCGCGTGGCGTTGGCTGAGGTTAATTCAACCTAGACGGGCGATACTATGGGGGATGGCATGAATTGTTCTACCGAATGGGCGCCCTCGTAGGTTTCTCGTCTTGTTGTACACCACAATGTGGCCTTCATCAAACGTTAACAACAAATAGGCGTTATGCGCGTTTGGCATGCTGATATTGTTCTCTTTCGCCCCTTTCCGGAAAAAATTTTACGACTTCTTTCTCCTTACACATATTACGTTTGCCATTCTCGCTCTCGTCGGTGTATTCTAGTACGCACTCTGAACCCCAGCATATCGTTCTTGCTGACATACTCTGCAAAGCCACACGTCGATCTTTAACGGCAAGTACAACGGCTATCTCTGGTCAGTCGTCGCCATCTGGGCCTTCGACCGAGCTGCCCGTTTGTTCCGCCTCTGTTATTACAATATCCGCCCCAACCTCTCGACCGACCCGGTCAATTCTCTCGCGGCTGTCAGCTATAATCCAAAGACCGACGTCATTCAGCTCGAAGTTACTGTCCAACGAATAACATCCACACCTCGTCCAGGAATGCACTACTTCCTTTACCAACCTTTCAGATGGAAGGGATGGGAAAGTCACCCTTTTACGCTAGCTACCTGGGAGCCTGTCGAATACTTTTCCCGCTCCGGGGAGACGGCAGTTGAAAATAGTAATAACCTATTGCGGACAGCGAGAGAATATGAAAAGGATAGCAAACCTCAATGGTGCGAGCAACGACAGAGTGCTACCCCGGACACCATCTCCTTTTTGGATGATAAAAAATCATGGCAACGCCGTAAACTTTTTTTCTGGATCCGTCCGTGCTCAGGCTGGACAAGATCCCTGCGTGATGCATGCCTCAAAGAACCAAACACACTCCACAAGACAAAGGTTCTCATCGAAGGACCCTATGGCCATACTCAGGCTATTCACACGTATGACAACGTTCTCTATGTCATCGGAGGAACAGGTATCTCTGTGGCCACTTCCTACCTTACCGACCATGCCTATCGCTCAGCGACAAACCCCCCAACAACTCGGACAAAAAGAATCACGTTGCTATGGGCGGCAAAACAAGCGCAGCACATCCTCAATACCGTCAAGAGTCAAGTTCAGCCTTTATTCCGTCGTGACGATGTCAATGTTCTGTTCTATGCCACTCAACAAAATGGGATACCCCCGGAAGAGAGTGACTGTGGAATCCAGTTTTGCAGACCGGACATCCGGAATGTGCTCCTCGAGTACGTTGAGGATGTGTCGTCTACGGAGCGGACTGCAGTTCTCATGTGTGGGCCTGCAGCTATGGCGGATACGGTGAGAGATGCTATGAAGGTCGCCGCGAACAACGGCATCAGAAATTTCGATTACTTTGAGGAGACATATGGATGGTAGGATGGAGTGGTTGAATGTATGGGAAATATTACCAAGAATGGCCGTGCACTCGAATGAATGCTCCAGTATGCAATGGATACTGTAATGTGGAATTTTTAAAGAATTTACAGTATATTCCTTATCGTTCTTTCGGTATTTTTCAATGAGAGCAAGCGAGTGGATATATGCGCTGCACACTCACCATATTCGGGATAGCCGTAATATAATCACTGTACAAGCCAGGACAGCTGACATTATAGATGTTAGCAATGTTCAAGATATTGCTTCATTCTAGGGACGGAGCGCCGCCGACGACTTACCAGCGTAACTCGATCTTGGGTTCCGTGATATAAACTCCATATGTCGTGCCCGACTCGATTGCATGCAGGTGAAAACAGGACATTAGTAATTTGGTAGACGCTTAGGCGATACGTACACTACCAATAGCTGAAGAGATTGTCACTCCATAGCAGAACAGCACTTCAACCGCCATAAAGGCATCACCGATATGTAGTTTTCCGGGGGAAAGCTTGCGGCTGTACAGTCGGAGAAAGAATGTCAGGGACGCCACAACGAGCCCGATAATTGGAACAATCACGAGTACCATTCCCCAATAGTCCAGTTGGGCCATCGAATGCAAGCATTATAGCGTGTAAACTTTGTAGAGATTAAAAAGCTCACACGCGGAGTTTCGCAGCTAGCTGCTCTCGTCAACTTGGGAAACGAAAGGCCTATAAAGACTACCTCTATAATCCTGCGCAGAAACTAGGGCACTATGGCGGAGTCTTGATGGTATTCGCCGGGTCTACGATCTCGATGTTTGGGACAACGCCACTACATAGACAATGCATGAAATCATCTGGGGTAATGAAATCGTCCTTGAGAAGCGAATGTATCTTCAGACCCTACCAGAGGATCGATGCACCCGTCATTCACAGACATAGGGAGTACGTACTACAGTAGTAACAGATATAGATCTTCCTGTTCGTCTCCATGGACATAATTATATTATCAAGATGTGATTAAATCGGTAGGTGGGAAACGAATTTTCCGTGATCTACAAGAACTGAGTCACAGACGTGCTACCAGTTGGATGTGATAGGCAACGTTGTACGAAGAAGCAGTGGACTCTCTGATCAGAGAAATTAAGGATCTACATATGTTTAGTACATATGGCAAGGACATGTATAAGGCATTGGGGTAGACAAACTAGAAATCAAACGGTCTTAACTACACTAGTTGATAAGGCGTACGTACACCGCGATTGACCTTGTGTAGATTGAGACTGGAGCATTCATAATATATCAGGTGCAGAAAAGTTATATACGGACAGATTAAGACGCCTTGTCTTCAAGAGCTAAGTCAAACCAAGGAGCCGAGGCAATTGATAAATAATCAAATCAAAATAAAAGATTGTTTGACATGCTCTCATTTATCCATAATGGCGTTTGCCATATTTGCTGCTCCCCAGCAGGGCCACCATATAGACTACTCGTCGTGGCGCTGGCCTGTAACTCATCATACCCTAGAATCGTCAGTGACGTCATTTGATCGCCAGAAGCATAGTTGTCTGCTGCACCAAGATCGAGCCAAGAAAAGTCATTAGCATAGGAGGCTTATGATTGGTTGTAGAAACTATAAAAGATATGTAAACTATAGACACTGTGAATGGTTCATAGCCGTACGCCTGTATTTGGCTGTAATGCTATGATACCGTGCGTCTTGGCAAAGTCTGGCAGAAAAACCGGGTATCCACATCCGATCCTTCGTGATAATCCAACAACAATATGGTTCCGGGGCCGGATGTGGGGCCACGTCAAAGTATATCGTATGGCCATCGTTGTGGCTCATCAATGGTTCGTGGCGCGGCAATATGATATATATGATGCGTTGACTTGACATTAAGGCTGATCACGCAGAAGCAAGCTGAAGACAAATTGGACGCACAACAGCTCCAGACAGTCATACTTCGGTCATTTTGGCTCTTTCGATCCCGCGGCTATACTAGATTCGCCTGGCTCGCGTGGCGTTCGAGACGCATACTGTCGCTGCCATTTCGCGCAGCGTCCGATTAGGACAGTTTTCATACGCTGCCGACGCATACCTTTCCCCACTAACAATATGAAACCGCTGCAGATGTTTTCTCACAGGATGAATCATATAATTTTCAACCGGGCACAAGATTGAGCCGTCCACGTGACTCTCCAAAATGTGTTCCGGGACCAACACTTACCGGGGTATCAAATGTTCCGAGAAAAGAATAATTCTAATCCGTCCACTTTTGCTCTTTTCCTTTCACTCCTAGTCGTAACCTTAGTCGTTTCTTTACCATTCAATATATCTACATCACGAGACCGGGAGAGTCCGACAGAATGAACAGAGAAAAAAGTAAGACGAAAGAAAGATATTAAATGACAAGTCATCATGCCAGGGGAATCTGGGCCTCTTAACCTATCCCGAGCTCTTTCGATGGTGATAGCGGGGTTTTTCGGCATCTCATGCTACCTCGTGGTTGAAATTACTATTCTGATATTTTGGACCTTCAAGCGATACCGAGGACTCTACTTTTGGAGCATGCTGGTGGCGACGGGGGCGATCATGCTCCACAATATATCGGCATTCCTCCGTTTCTTCGCCCTCGCACCCAGTTTGCCAATGTGCTTCCTTATTGTCTTAGGTTGGTACGGGATGGTAACTGGACAGGCCGTTGTCCTCTACTCTCGCCTTCATCTCGTGGTTTTCAATCCCCGCATAATTCACGGGGTGTTATATATGATAATTTTCAACTTTCTTATCCTACATGTCCCGGTCACCATACTTTTCCTGGGCAACAATGCTGGGGTCGAGGAATTCCTTGCACCATTCAATGTCTACGAGCGGATACAACTTACCGGATTTTGCGTTCAGGAGGCAATCATCAGCATTATTTATATGTGGGAAGCAGTCAAATTATCGAGGGGGGTCGTTGTTCTAAACGATAGTCCTTCTAAGGGGATTTTAGTTCACTTGCTTGTCGTGAACGCGCTCGTTGTGGTTTTGGATAGCACACTCCTATTCACCGAATACAGTAACAATTTCGAAATACAGACAACTTACAAACCAGTCGTTTACGGACTCAAACTAAGAATGGAATTCAGTGTGCTGAATCGGCTTGTCAACTTAGTTCGAGTGCAGCATACGTGAAGGTGATTCCGGCGTCCCATCCCACGCACTCCAGTTACGAGACTCATACCAGCCGCAAAATCAAGTTCGACAATAAACTGGGCGAGCTATCCGCGTTATAGCAACAATGCTGGCCGAAAACGAGAATAATTGCAATATATTTCTGGAAACGAGGTGTTTCGTCGGTACACTCATAATCTTTTGATAGACCTTGCTAATATTCTACAACCCAGATGACTTAGGAATCTATCTCGGAACACGAATGAACGCACAGGATAGATGGACGACCTAGAAGAGGCAATTCAAGTGTTTGGCCAGGGAGTTCGATTCATCCCCGGGAGCCGATTCTCATTACAAGCATGAATCACTCCTCCTTTTCCAAAGCAAAAATTTGCAATCCCACCAGGACGATGAATTGTGCCGATTAGCACACCATGTGGATTCCATACTTGAATACCGTTACCACAACCTGAGTAGACGCTCCCCTGGATATCGCATTTAATACCGTCTGGATATCAGCCCGAAGTCGTCCCTTTGTCAAATGGGCTGTGATTGTTCGTCCGGGCAAGTAATGTCAAAACCGTAGACGCGTGATGGACTTGTTGGATCGGTTGAACCTGTGTTTAAGTTCCGTCGAAAAAAGAGACTGTTGGGTCTAGTGAAGGCATCTGCGATCGCTCGAACCGAGCCTGTCTTCTGATCGAAACGATATACTTGATTGGGGAGTTGTGGAGGGGGATGAATTTCTTGAAAGCCATAGGATGGATCTGTTACGGAGGACAGAATGAAGGTTGCGGAGAAAATAAAATTCTCGAAATCTGAACACTGATGTTACAGTTCCACACATGTCATTAAATCATGCGCGCGCTACCAATCAATACCAGAATGTCTATTACTTTAAAGTCCAGCTTGTAAGCCTGCTCATCGCGTGGCCACTCCATCCAGATGCAGTTCATATGACTCCCCCAGAACATAGGTCGCCGAGGGCGTGAACGGATCATGCTGGTAACCCTTGCATGGAAAGTCCGACCCGGAGGCTGCCAGAGGTTTTTATAATTGTAGTCGTGTCTCATGATATGTGGGTTTAGCTGACTCCGTATGGGGAGGGTCCCGCAGTTGCATATGTGCGGAGACCGCCAGAGAAAAGATGACCGCGAGGAGTGACCATTCAAATCGGTCTCGTGCAAGAGGCTTTGTAAGACCATCGGCGATTTGTTCTGCAGTTGGTACATATTTGAGCTCAACAGTCCCTGTGTCTTGAATTTCTCCTTGCCACTTGCGCTGGATTTCCATATGTTTTGTGCGCGAGTGATACTGTACGGCGCCTTTTAGATGATGGTGCAGACCCGAATACGATGGGGGCAATACATCTAGCATCAGACCATGGCTCGGTGGATACTGTGCAGGCTCTATTACGGGCTGGAGCTTGCGTCAACTCCTTGAACGCTACTGGGCACACAGCGCTGCATTGTGCAGCTCGGAACGGATTTGTGGCCATGATCGAACTTCTGTTGGGAAAAAACGACTATGTTGATGCGAAGGACGAGAATGAACAGACAGCGCTTCATGACGCTGCAGCACATGGACATTTGAAGAACTAGAAATTAGTTAATAAGTGTAGGGATAAAGATTTAAAAGTTTTTTAGATTATGTTTGTTAGAGTAATTAAAGCTATTATGCTATTTAAGGAGATTCTACAAGAAGCTTCTTAGAAAGAGTAATACCTTCTTTGTTAATTAGAAATTTTTGCTAGATGAGGCTTAATGAAGAAGCAGCCTGAACTGTGAGTGGATGCGGATACATAATGTCTGAAATTAATGATAGCGGGTGGTTCTCAGATTTAGAAGTCAAGGTGGAGATAAAAGCAGCAGGCCTGGCATGATATCAAGATCAGCCAAAACCCCAACTTTCGGTATCCAGTGGCAAATGGCAATCATTTCCAAGTGGGTATCCGGAGCCGCCGGAACCCGATCCTCCCTCCGGCATGCTTTGTAATACAAGCGACCCAGCCCCTTTGCATGGCCCAGTTAACTAGACAGAAAATAATCATTCATCAATTTCCTGTGCTTCAACCTTTGTATTGTGCTTAGCCCTTCTAATATGTCTACGGGTACTGATGAAATTGAAAGGTCAGCTGTACGTGCATCTCTAGTTTTTACATCTGCCCACCGGATACCCAATGACATCGTTGAAGAGCTCAAGTGCTGACAGAGATACAGTGCGACGCATGTTACAAGAAGAAGGTTAGTTGTCTTTCAATCGGATACATGGACTCTCTTGCTGTTTGCATTGCTAATACAGACTCCCACTAGATCAAGTGCGATCGAAGAGAACAATGCGCAAATTGCACACACGGTCGGCTGAAGTGTCAGCGGAAGAGGTCCAAACCAACACGCCAGAAACATTACAGCAGTTCTCGGTAAGTCGGTCCTTGTGAATCACTCCGACAACATTGGTTCTACGGCTCCAAGCTAATAATTACCAGAATCTCATTCCTGGAAGACAAAGTAGCGGGGCTGGAGAAATCTGCTACCATATTATTGCGCAACAAATGGTCGTCTCAACCACCAGGCCTTGACGGGTTACCTTGCACAGTGGGGCATAACGATATCATGCCATCCGTTAATTACGACACCGTTCAAGATGGAGGGATCGAGTCGAAAGGTTGCACTCCCGATGGACTGACCCAGCAGACCTCTTATGCGCGAAAATTTCTGCAGCAAGAGATGGAAGCTGGTGACATGCTCCCAGAAGATAGAAGTGCAGTTCTCAAAGCAGCAGCGACATTACTTGATCAAATCTCGAATACTGCAAATATGCCCCTTGGGGCTGATTACCAGAATGCTCCTGAAGTTGATGATAGTTTGTTATCTAGGGACTTGCCAAAAGAGCTTCTGTACTTGGCGATAATTGGTGAGTAACTAGAGGAGAAACTCCGATGCGATACGGACAACAGTTAATTTAGAAAGGCCCGGGTTCTGAATCGAGTCCCACAAGCCGGCTCTATTGGCCAGACCATATTTCTGCCACGACGCTGGAGCATATGTGCCTCTCGCTGGACGAAGCAAACCTTGACGAACAAAGAACACATCATTATCGTGTTTGTATATACACGAAGGCGGTTTTTTTGTTCTCTCGATTACCCGCAGTTCTGTACAGTGAACGGTTCTGCCGCCATCTCCTGGATTCTAAGAAACAGTACGAAGCTATTATACTCACATCTTTGAGTAAAATTCAGGTGCTGACTGCTCCGCCGTCTCTATCTCTGCTACAAGCACTCTTGTCAGGGGTAAGCTTAGAATGTGTTTTCTCACTTAAGAGTCTGATTTTTGATATCCAGCTATTAACCAAAAATATTGGACGAATAGGCTTTGATAATGCAACTTCGAGGCGACATGTTCCGCGCTTGGACGCTAATAGCAATTGCGTCGAGGACTTTGGTCGCTTTGAACTTCCATACAATAGGTAGCGACTCGCAATATACCGAAACAGAAAAGGAAATCCGCGCGGCCGTCTTGTCATGTTACTACCTTGATAAGATTCTCAGTGTGCTCCTCCTTCGACCTCCTTCCCTTCCAAGATTGAAAGCCAAACCAGCGGACCTTGTTGCCTTGGATCCACAGATCCCACTGAGCGCAATATTCAAGGCCATGGTTGAGTTTGCACAGATACAGGAAGTAGTTCTTGATATTCTGTTCGACTCCAGAACCTCAGATGAGAGACATCAATCAGCTACGACTGTGCTTGTCCAGAAGGTGTATAGTCTCCGTGAACAACTGGATGAGGTGAGTGGAAATATCTTAAAATCGGTGTCCATCGGCCAAATTGGTGTGGGCTAGTAACCAATGTCCTCGTAGCGACGGTCTCGGCCGGAATTCGGCGTAGTTGAATATGAATGGACCGCTATTGATTTCAGCTATTATGCTATTTTAAGCAATATATTGCTCCTGAATCAGAGACTTGCCAAGGCTCCTGTCTCCCGCCCGGAAAGCGTGGCAGCTGCTCGAAGATCGCTTACGTCCCTTCGGATGATGCAAGACACTGTCACCTCTGATTTCCTTGATGAGTACCCGTACTACCTTACCTGGTAAGTTTCAACCTTTTGTCTAAGTGAGACATGTTAACATTAACTGGCTATGCAGGACAATGCTACTATTTCCTCTAAGTCCATTCTTCGTCCTTTTCTGCCATGTGGTTTACACCTCAGATGCTGCAGATTACTCGTTACTGGCTGCCGTTACCAGTGGGCTTTCCCGCTTTGCGGAATCAAATGCGGCTATTGGGAAGCTACATAAATTGTTTTCCACTTTTCTAGCATTGTGTGACGGTCTTGTTCCACGTCGTCCTGTCAATGTTCGGCGATCTTCCTCAGTTCTAGAGAAAACTTCCTATTATGCGACCGGCAGCCAAACCCAAGCCAATGATGGTATACCTGATACCAGTATTGGACAAGTCAATCTAGGTGGTTTCCAAGATCAGGGTTTGCCTAGCCAGCCTGCAGGGCAAAGGGCGGATAATGAATGGGGGCTTTTATACTCGCAGCCTTGGCTGGGATGGATAGAGGCAGATTGTCTATATGAGACTAGGTGGAGTAGGGATGAAGCTGGCTCTGCAGAGCAAAGGTCCCAATATCAGGAGAGGTATTGAGTGTTTAATACCATAAATAGCATGAGTGTCATTTCAATAATGTAATATTAAGAAAGTCCTGTTGCCTTGAGAAAAAGTCGTGCAGGGGAAAAAAAAAGAGACATACGTATAAGAAAGAGCGTTAGAATATAGTTTCTGTGGCCTGCAGGGGCGATTACCTAACCCCTTTCGCGCCAACGGTTGCCCATTCAATGCGACGGCCGTATTTGGCCCTCTTTCTGGCCCACTGTTACGATTCTATTGCCGAACCACCTTCGCTACGTTAAACTGAGATCATTGACGTGTCATTCGAGCAAATCTAAAGATAATTGTATCAAGTAGTGCGCTCCTGTTATGGGTGTCAATGTGCGTGGTCTCTTTAACATCATTGGTAAAGGTCTCAAGCCGGGGCTTTTGCAAGAACTAGGAAGCATTAGTCATGTAGGAAAGCATGTTCCCTAAGCGCGGATTCGCAAAAGAATCAGTCTACAGAGCTAGCAAGCGTGGGAGTGCTGGTTTGATCAAAAGTTGCGATTGAAGCCGGGAAACAAGGGACCCGTGTCAACGCTGTGCTACCATAACGCCCCTCTACCACTGCTAGGGTGGCAGGATCGTACCGACTTATTTTGGGCAGTGGCCCCGTTGATACACCTATGCTTTATCGAGACAAGGCAAGTGGTGCTGAGGATACAGCCCCCAGTGTTCGGCTAGGGCGACTTGGGATGACTTCTGAGGTTGCGACTGTTGTTATATTTCTCTTGAGTGATGGTTCTGGCTTCGTTATAGGCTCTACCTGGGGCTGTTGATGGAAGTGAGAATGCTTGAGATTACCTGTGAAAATATAAATTGCATTTGAGAGATGAGAATTGATTGCAATCCCTGAAACTCAGTCATTCAAGCAATTCCACACCGTATCCTGGTCAAAACCTAGCATGTAGATGCCCCGTCCGTGAACGACAGATTGAGCTTCACCCATGATGTTTTGGTGACACCAACCCCCCCACATTTTTATTCCGTGTTATTTTGGACTAATCTTCAATTCCTAATTTTCTCCGAGATGGAAAGCATCTCCTGTAAGCAAGACTGTGCTATTCTTCTCAAGATTAAGTTGCATGGCAATGGATCCAGCCGTATGTCCCGGACAGTTATGCAAAATGATACCTGGATAGACCTCAAAAACTTTGCCGGTAAACGTACTCCAGTTCAGGCGGTCATCGACAAGATAGTCTTTCAGGTATGGACCTTGATCTATTCCCGTAGCTGCACTCCAAAACGCATCTTTTTAGCTCATCCTCGTGACACCAAATTTCGATATCTACCAGGAGCCTATGCCAGCATATTCCATGTAGTGGAGAACACACTGACAACTAACCTGTGTCCAAAAAATGCTCCAAACTCCCGCATGGTACATCGCGGATCTCACCCGCCCCAGTGGCTCTGATAGCCTCCGGGATCCGAGTACTGTTTTGTCCCAATATCTTGGACCACATTCCAGTGCTTTTGTTGCTCAGCTTGTAATAACGTCTTCGCACGAACCAGTATCAAAAAGAATAAGCCCTAATTGTGGGTGATAGATCAAAGCTGCGATCATAATCAACTCCCGACTGCAAATTGATTGACTCCGGCGAGGACATTCGCTGCATCCCGGTCCACAGTCTCCAGGTTCAATAGCTGATAGAGAAGGAAAGTTAGCACTTTTGCCATTCTTGCGTATATTTTGTGATTGTACCCATCGCTTCGCTCCATTTGGCCTGCCCGTTGAAAAGAATAACATCTCAGTTTGATATTGAATAGATTTTCAGCTGCAATGCTCTAGCGTTTGACAAGTCTTTACGACTCTTTAGCTCGAGAAAATATAAGAATTATTAAAATATTAATCAAGTCTATTTGTTCTTGCCGAATGGTGCTTTACAAGCAGGTGGATAAGTGCTCTGCGTCACACTTCTCTAGACAAATCAAAGCGTGGGTGAGCAACTTTCATTTTCAGAAAACCTAGGTTCTCTTATATCGGAGCAAACAAAACACGCTAGAAGTTACCTTCCATCTGTGCTGCTGCAACCTGCTTACATGGCTTCATCGTGGGAAGCTGACTGTCCGCGTTTATTTTCAGAGACCATGCTGCTTATGAGAAGAAAGTTGCCTGGCCATAGTCAACTCCCCGCGAGATATTCCTGCTCCAAACTGGTGATTGATCAGGACTGGCCCCACAGCCTGCCTTAGCGTCGGTCGGTAGTTGACCCTACGGGAAGTTCGGGCGCCGCTTATGTAGATTGCGGACTCCCGGCTTTCCGATGATCGCATATTGGGCTCGTTACCCGTCAAGATGGAGCCAGCCGCTTGTCTCGCGCTAGTACGTCTACATAGTAGCGTGTCCGAGGGTGGGGTACCAGACACATGGGAGCAACAAAGAGTGCCATTATTTGAAATCCAAGATCGCGCTTCCGGCTGACGGGAAGGCCTGGACCTGATCTGGGGGAGGCGTTCTACGGGTCCAGGGCTCCCATTGTCGGCCGGATGGTCGTCCGACGACTCAACATCGGCGCCAGAGCGCCCGGAGGTAAGATTTGCAACACGACAGGGGGTGCCGGGACAATGTTATTAAAGGATGTCTGAAGACACCTGTTTGAGTTGATTGAAAAGACACACGTCCATGTCCTCGACCGCTAGCCAATATTCAACGATCAGCTGTGCGACGAACCTGGCGTATTTCTATTCTTTCCGTCAGCCTCCTTATCGTTCCGATATTCCATTCGTTTCAATCTCTTTTTCCTGACAAATTGGCGTGGACCCTACACGATGCCCTCTGACGATGAGCAGCCGTCTCCGAAGACGGAGAAAGCATCATCGTCTCGAAACTCATTCAATACTTTGACAGCCGACATTGGCAATACAAAAGATGTGTCTGGCGAGGTAGAAGAGCGGGTTCATGATGAACTGCTCCAGCTTGCTAGGAAGTTGACGACTCGATCCCAGGGCGCTAGTGTCCCAGCGTCCCTCTTTCCTCTCCCTACAGACGGGGCCCTGGATCCGAACAGTGACCAGTTCAACGCGAAGAAATGGGCCAAGGCTTTTTACAACGTCAGAATGGACTCCCTCGAAGGCAATCCACCCAAAACCACAGGCGTCGCCTTCCGCGATCTCAGCGTTTATGGCTTTGGCACGGATACAGACTTCCAAAAGAGTGTGGGAAACATCTTTCTAGACGCCGTTGCCTTACCCAAGAAGGTGCTCAATAAGAAACAGGAGCGCGTGGATATCCTGCATAGCCTGGAAGGTGTCGTCAACAGTGGTGAGATGCTCTGTGTGCTTGGTCCTCCAGGCTCTGGCTGTTCGACGTTCCTCAAAGCAGTTGCTGGCGATACCCACGGCTTCCATATCCAGGAATCGTCCACACTTAACTATCAAGGCATCCACCCCGACCAAATGAGGACTGCGTTCAGGGGTGAAGCGGTTTACACCGCTGAAGTCGATCACCACTTTCCTCAACTCACAGTCGGCGACACGCTTTATTTCGCCGCGGCCGCGCGGTCCCCCAAGAATATCCCTGCTGGAGTCACGCGCAAGGAGTATGCCGAACATCTTCGTGATGTAACCATGGCAATGTTCGGTATCTCACACACCAAAAACACCCGGGTCGGTGATGACTTTGTCCGAGGAGTTAGTGGTGGTGAGAGGAAGCGTGTCACGATTGCCGAGGCTTCCCTAAGTTATTCGCCCTTGCAATGCTGGGATAATAGTACTCGAGGTCTTGATAGCGCGAATGCGGTCGAATTTTGCCGGACCTTGCGGACTCAGGCTGATGTTATGGGTTGCACTTCCCTCGTCGCCATATATCAAGCACCCCAGGATGCCTATGACGTGAGTAGATGGAATGCATTTCCCCGTTTACAAAGCTACCATTCTAACTTCTAAGAAGCTTTTCGACAAGGTTATTGTCTTGTACAAAGGTCGGCAAATCTTCTTCGGCAAAACCTCCAGGGCCCAAGGATATTTCGAGGAGCTTGGATTTGTGCGCCCAGAAAAACAGACTATGGCCGATTTCTTGACCTCCATGACAAGCCCTCAGGAACGCATCATTCGTCCAGGGTGGGAGACGAAGACGCCTCGGACCCCCGAGGACTTCGCCCAAGCATGGCAGGCAAGCCGTGATCGAGCAGTCCTACTGGAAGAAATCGATAATTATATTGAACGACACCCCTTCCACGGCGAGCACTATGATAGATTTCTCTCGTCCCGACGCATGGACCAATCTTCAGCTCAGCGTGCTATGTCTCCATTTACGATCTCCTATTTCCAGCAGATGAGCCTCACGCTATGGAGAAGCGTGGTCATGCTTAAGTCAGACCCGAGCTTGACCATCACCATGCTAGTGACCAACTTCCTTCAGGCCATTATCGTCAGCAGCATCTTCTACAACCTGTCCGAGACCACAGAGTCTTTCCAAGGCAGAGCCGTCCTACTGTTTTTCGTTATCCTTATGAATGCGTTCAGCAGCATCTTGGAGATTATATCTTTATATGCCAAGCGGAGGATCATCGAGAAGCATGCCAGGTATGCGCTCTATCACCCGAGCGCCGAGGCCCTCTCCTCTATGGCGGTGGACCTGCCGTATAAGATTGTCAACGTCATTATCACTAATACGACTATGTATTTTATGGGGAACCTCCATCGGGAACCAGGGGCGTTCTTCTTCTTCCTACTCGTGATTTTCACCACGACCATGACCATGTCAATGCTTTTCCGTCTTATTGCGTCTGTCACGAAGTCAATTGCTCAGGCTATGGCACCATCTGCGATTATCCTGCTCGGCCTAGTCCTGTATACGGGCTTTACAATCCCCACGCAGTACATGCGCAGCTGGATTAGCTGGTGTCGCTGGGCCAACCCAATCTACTATGGCCTCGAGTCCATCATGCTCAATGAATTTGCCGGTAGGGACTTCACGTGCTCTAACTACGTCCCGTCCGGCGCTGGGTACGACGATGCCTTACCAACCGGCAGAGCATGCGCCTCACAGGGCTCGGTCCCTGGGCAAGATTTTGTTAGCGGCACTATGTACCTGAACACTGCCTACGGGTATGAGCCGTCGCATCGATGGCGGAACTGGGGCGTTATGATCGCATTCGCGGTGCTGTATCTCGTGCTGCACCTTGTGGCCACTGAGTATGTCGCCTCCGAGCGATCCAAGGGCGAAGTGCTGGTGTACCTCCGCAAGGCTATGAAGCATCTCAAGAAGGTGCCAAGTGATATCGAGAGCGGCTCTGTGACTCCAACCAACTACCAAGTGGATGACAGCAGTGCTTCTGAGGTTCAAGTTGAGAAACAGACCTCTGTATTCCACTGGAGGAACACGTGTTATGAGGTGAAGATCAAGGGAGAGAATCGTCGCATTCTGGATCAGGTTGATGGTTGGGTCAAGCCAGGTACTTTGACTGCACTAATGGTAAAAGATTCTGCACCATGATTTTCCGGTGAGCTACGGCTAACAGGTATATATACAGGGTTCTTCTGGAGCTGGAAAGACTACTCTTCTCGACGTCCTCGCTAGTCGTGTGACCATGGGTGTGGTTTCGGGCGACATGCTCGTCAACGGGAAGCTACGCGACGAGACCTTCCAGCGAAAGACCGGCTACGTTCAGCAGCAGGATCTCCATCTTCCAACTTCGACAGTCCGCGAGGCTCTTACTTTCAGTGCCTTGCTGCGACAGCCATCGCAGTACAGTCGGCAGGAAAAGATCGACTATGTGAATACGGTCATTTCTCTGCTCAGCATGGAGGATTATGCCGATGCTATTATTGGCGTTCCTGGAGAAGGCCTTAATGTTGAGCAACGTAAGCGACTGACCATTGGTGTGGAGCTGGCCGCGCGTCCCCAGCTGCTTCTTTTCTTTGACGAGCCTACGTCTGGCTTGGATAGTCAGACTTCCTGGTCTATTTGCAACCTCATGGAGAAGTTGACCAAGAATGGACAAGCTATCCTCTGTACTATCCATCAACCTTCTGCCATGCTATTTGAAAGGTTTGACCGGCTGCTACTTTTATCAAAGGGTAAAACAATCTATTTCGGCGACATCGGCAAGGGCTCTTGCACCCTGGTCGATTATTTCACGCGTAATGGAGCCCACAATCTCCCCGCCGGAGCGAACCCAGCCGAATATATGCTCGACGTCATCGGAGTAGCCCCTGGCTCAACAACTGACATTGACTGGCCAGTTGTTTGGAGAAATAGCCAGGAGTATCAGGAGGTTCAGAGGGAACTTGAGCGGCTTGCGGCCTTGGCCGGCTCCAGGCCTGTGAACGACGACCCTTCCGCGTACAAGGAATTTGCTGCGTCTTCTCTAGAGCAATATATACAAGTGACTAAGCGAGTCTTTGAGCAATATTGGCGGAGCCCCGGATACATATACGCGAAATCCCTTCTATCGCTCGGCTCGGTAAGGGCTCTACAACTCCAACTCAATCAAACAGACACATACTGACCGGGTATAGTCCCTCTTCACAGGCCTGTCGTTTTTGAACAGTGACAACACGCAGCGTGGCTTTACGAACGAGATGTTTGGCATCTTTATGTTCCTGAGTCTTTTCCCAAATCTAGTAAACCAGATTATGCCAGTTTTCGCCTCACAGCGTGTCATGTACGAAGCCCGAGAACGTCCCGCCAAGACGTACTCTTGGAAGCCTTTTATGGCTGCGAATATTCTCGTTGAGCTGGCTTGGAATTCGGTAAGCATACTTGGTAACACCGGTGGATGAAACTAACCTTGAGCAGATCATGTCGCTTTTCTCCTACATCTGCTTTTACTACCCAATCGGTCTATATAAGAATGCTGAATGGACTGACACTGTCCATTCCCGAGGCTTCACAATGTTTTTGCACCTTTGGGTCTTTTTCATGTATACCAGCACGTTTGCGAATATGATGATTGCAGGCCTCCCAACCGCCGATATCGCTGGGGGTGTGTCTAATCTCCTCCTGATCATGATGTTCACTTTCTGCGGGTAAGTTCTCACTCAAGACTGGACCCATGAATGCTGACTAACGTCTCTGGATAGTGTCCTCGTGGGACCAAAGGCGCTTCCAGGCTTCTGGATCTTCATGTACCGCATCAACCCCTTCACGTACGTCATTGAGAGTTTTCTCGGCACTTCCCTCGGCAATGCCCCGATGTACTGTGCGTCCAACGAATTCGTCCGCTTCACAGCCCCGAACGGCTCAACGTGCGCCGAGTACGCCTCCAACTATCTGTCCCAAGCAGGTGGCTACCTTGCAGACCCCGGCGCCACTGACTGCGAGTACTGTGCCATGTCTAAGAGCAACCAGTTCTTGGCCTCCGTAAGTGTCAGCTACGACCATAGATGGAGAGACTTTGGATTCATGTTGGTATTTTGCCTTTTTAACCTCTTCATGGCCTTTGTGTTCTACTGGCTTGCGAGGGTTCCCAAAATCAGGAAGGCGAAGAAAGAGTAGACGAGGGAGTCCTCCAGTAATGAAGGCTTTAACGTCCCAAGACGAAATTGCGGACAAGACAATATAGACACTGACGTTCACTCCATCAACGGAAGACTTCAACCCACCAATAAATTGTTGTTAGGCAGGAGACATCACTAGACTTGGGAATTCCTTTTTATTACTCCTCACCATGTACTATAGAAATATTCTAACCAAGGTTCGCTAACGAACTTTAGGATACACAACGTATCAACCATAACACGCTATGTAGTAAAGAATGCCGCTAGGCATATATCACCATTTCGAATATGCACAGTCAATTCTGCTTGCCCGCTTCTTCACCCTAATCCTAGTTCTAGAATGCTTATACCTGTTGGAGGCCTGGATTAGATATCATTAGTGAATTCCGGCGAAGCCCAAAGCGCCCAATTCGCCAACTAGCATGTTCTGGCAGACGTATGCAAGGCTGGGTTGACTATTCTCTTTCTCTCCCTTTAGTCATTTTAGCGCATAGCACACGGATGCCAGATATTTCCAATCTACTAGACACACTTGAATACAATACAATACGCGTTCCCACTCGATTTCTCAGTTGTTGTTCTAGAGCAACTTTTGTAGTTGCCACTTTCTTGGCCTCTCAGAGCGCTTTTCTCTAAGCCTTGTCCAACTCAACCTTTTTATAGTATTAATAATTCCATTTGCATCTCTTTATAGAAAGAATGCCTGCAGCTTTAATCTGACGTCTAGAACGAGGCCTATTTTTACGCTTGTGGTGCGTTATAAGCTGATTAATATGATATTCATAGTGGTGTCATATATATGCCTGTGAAAGGCTTCCTTGAAAAATTTTTACAAGATCTCACTATATTGAGCTGCTTTCTTTGGATATACTTTATAGATTTTTTTCTATACCCTTAATACATTTTTTGAAGCTTGTACGCAGTATCTAGTAGTGAAAAAGAAGCATGTACAAGCGAACTAGCAATGTCCAGTGAGGTGCTTTATCCCTACCACGTGCCCATGTCTTCTCGTCGATGGCCTGAACCCCCGCCTACGGTCCACTGCTCTACGTCAACACCCCCTTGGCCCACCCAGACACGTAGACCTGTCTTTACTGCTGAACAAGGCATGAGGCCCTCGACCACTGTCTCACCACGACGCACGGCCAGCCCAGCCACATGGTTACCGCATCTTAGAAATTCTGACCCAAGCCTCTCGCGGTCAAGAGATGGACTACCTAGAATGTATACCATCTTGAGATGCATTTACCAGGTTTCATAGGCACCTATGATTCATTTATTCCTAGGAACGGATTCCTGGGAAGCACGTCCTTATGTATGTATGTATGTATGTATGTATGTATGTATGTATGTATTGTTCATAGACTGTCCCAGCCGCTCTAGTGCAGCTATGCAGCGTACAACTATAAATACAGGTGTTCCCACTTCTTGCATCCAGAAAACATGCTCCTCCTCTCACGAAGTGCTTCCTCCTTCTGTTCCCAGCAGTTGCATCCCGTACTGATAGTTCTGATAACCGTTCTGTCTCTATGCACTTGTTAGGCCTTTCCTGGCCCTCCTTTGCTTCTGTATACTAATAATCACTCGTCTGCGGTAAATTGAGCACCGTGGATGGGTTGCCCGAAGGGCCTCGTCCTAATGGTCTTGGCTGTTCGTTCTGTATATTTGGTGCGTGCTACATTGAGTGCCGATGTTACTGTATGCGTGTGTAGTCTTCCGCACGACCCAGTAAAACCCAGACCCAACCCAGACCCAACCCAGTCTGGGTTGGGTTTTGGGTCAAAAATGTCGACCCAGTAATGGGTCTGGGTTGGACTGGGTAACCCAGTACTGGCTCTGGGGCCCCAAATTGGGTTACAAACATAACAAATCTACCAAGACTTCTAATTGCATAACTTGTGCATTTTATAGTTGTATTTTTGCGTATTTGCTTTACAGATTTATTAAGGAACCGGGTAAACGAAAAGTCTTTATTGAAAATTTATATATGTACCTAATGATATTCAAATATATCATCTTCCCGGCTCTTACGTTTCCGCCCTGATACCCGTATCTGTGTACAAGTTGGTGGTAATGATGGTGAGCCTGGGCGATCTGGTTCAGGAGCAGATTGGGAAGTCTTAACTAGTCCTATGTCCTCCATTTCATTCTCTGCTCCATTCTCTGGTTCATCCTCCTGCTCCTCAGTATCACTAATTGGATCGATCTCATCCTTATTAAGCTTCTCTTCCCTCTCTTCTTTCGCCGCCTCAAGCTCTTCCTGGGAAAAGAATTTTTCAAGAAGCTTTGCTTCCTGTGCCTCTATATCGAATTTTGATGTACAAAGAAACATCATCAACTCCTCAATCGTCTCAGCCTTCATTCTCCCACGACGATAGTGACAAACATCTCGAGCAGTATTAAAGAGCCGTTCAACTCCTGCACCAGTTGCTGGGAATGAGAGCGCATCTCGCGCAAGGGCGGCAATAGCTGGAAAGCGAGATTGATGCTCTTTCCAAAAGATAAGCGGCCCAACAGAAACAGTATCTAGATTTAGATTAGTGAATTTACAATACATGGGTAGTTGGTAATCACTTACCACTATCAAGATATTGACCTATTTCATCGGTAATCGCTTGTGGCTGCATGTCCCTTCCATCGAGCATCTCCTCTAGCCTTGAGCTTGGTTGAGCTGCAGTGTGAGGGCTATATGCATCCTGACTTTGACTTTTTACTTGCGCTTGGTATGGGATTAAAGCTTGCTGAAAGGCCTTGCGATA
Source organism: Talaromyces verruculosus (assembly GCA_038993655.1). Classification (NCBI taxonomy): domain Eukaryota; kingdom Fungi; phylum Ascomycota; class Eurotiomycetes; order Eurotiales; family Trichocomaceae; genus Talaromyces; species Talaromyces verruculosus. The sequence continues at coordinate 51,142 of JBBVQN010000084.1, read as the reverse complement.
GATATCTCGCCACCTCTGATCCCAATCGCTGGGGAGAAAGAATTTAAATTTATTCACTGGTGCAAGCATCGTAGTGATGGCATAGATATGCCCTCGAATATGATCGGTTTGAGCGTAATACTCGTCAAGCTTAGTCCGACCAGCTTCAAGTGCGTCCAGCATTTGTTTCTTCCATGGAACACGCTTTCGTTGTAGCCGTGCCTGTGATCGCTCAAGATGATCAAAAGTCGGTTGTAAATCTTGAATACATAGCGGGCAGCGACGTCTCGAGTTTTTGATAACTGGGTTGTATAATCAAAGAACGGCTCAGTGATGCAGAGAAGATAGTCAATTTGGCGCCACTCTTGCTCGCTAAGTAGCATCTCCTTACAGTCATACTCTGCACAAAACAGAGAGAAGATAGTACGTAGCCGTTTGGCCCGGCGAAGCATAAGGAATGTAGAATTCCATCGTGTTTTCACATCTTGGATTGGAACAATCTTGATCTGCATTGTCTGAAGATTGTAGAATGTCTCTCGGCGCTGGGGGCTTGCATTTATATATATTGCAAGATAACGTACTTTGTTCAATGTGGAGTAGATCTGACATTGCTTCGCATTCTCTTGAGCCAGCCTGGACTGACTCTCTGTCCACGTCTCCTCCGCGGATTCATTTGATGGGACTGCCTTAATCCGAGCAAGCAGCTGACTAAGGCTGAGCTGGATAACGTGGGCAAGGCATGGTATTCGTGTAATAATAACACCATCCGATAAAGCTTGTTGGAGAGAAGCAGCTAGTGTCTTATTATTTGATGCATTATCAGTTGTTAGCCCGAATACTCTACCTTCAATGTTATGCTCCACCAGGGTTTCCATAAGAACACCACTTAAGACCCAGTATGTGTACCATGAAGTGGCCTAAACCCAAGAAGCACCTCACGATAAACCCAATCACTGTCGATAAAATAGCCAGTGATGGCCATAAATGCCTGCGAGAATGGAGATGTCCAACAATCAAGCGCAATAGATATCTTTGAACCAGCAGGTAGCGTACGAAGAATACGCTGCTGCCGGTCTTTAACCAAGCTCCCTAATCGGCGACGGATTGTATCGGCGGAAGGGATCACCGGAGGGACAAGAGCAGAACGAGCTTTATAGATAATATGTTTAAATGATGGATGCTCAATGAGATGGAATGGTAGCCGATTAAGAGTAAGGAATTGTAGGATATCTTCTTCCCAGTCCTCTTGTAAAAAGGGTATATCTGCTGAGATTTCGCCCTAGGAAGATATAAAATAGATTAGTATAATGGTATGTATAGTTTGACAGTCTAAAACATACCTCTTTTTGGAGAAACTTTGTAATCTCTGCCTTCTTCCCCTTTTCCGACCGTAAACATCCAGCCGTTTTTAGATGTTTCTGGATTGTTGATGTGCCATGGTACTGCGCTTTGCCTGTACTGTTCAGACTCAGGGAATACGGGTGCTCAAGGATCTTTCCACAGCGTTTGCACATGACCTTTGGTGCGCCATTCACCCCCTGGGCAACCTGCTCGTAGCTATTCCAGATCTCTGTGTGGCGATTCGAATTCCACTTAATCTTGCTTTTCCGCCCATAGTCAGTCTGTAACCACCAGTCGACAAACTCGTTATGTAACATCTTGTCATATAGAATAAACCCTTTCCTGCGATCGGGTCCAACGCGTATCAAAGAAGAAGGGATTAGGAGGTCATCTGGCCGCTGGAAGCTAGAATCACCTGTATGCTGACTTGCGGATGGAGAGATTTGTTGAGTTGAGAGAGATGAAATATCATCAATATCCCCTCCGTAAAGTGACGATGCGAAGTCGGAAAGCTGGCTTTGAGACATATTAAAAGAATGACATGTAAGGATCAAGAAAGAGAAAGGGAAAGGGAAAATATAACATACGAAGGTAGAAATGCACAACAATTGGAAAAATTTGAAAATCAGGACAATTGATTGATCAGATGGAATGAATCATTATACTCCTGTTCATTGGTTTAGTATATTGATATCATATGGGTCCAATGCATTACCCCTGTAATAACCCAATAATAACCCAGAGAGAACCTAGAAAACCCAGTCAAAGCCCAATTCCCACCCCCGTTTCCTCAAAACTCGTCAAATAATTTCATCCCATCCTACCTTCAACTTGCAGCCTTCGACTTAAACGTAGATGCCTAGGTATTCCAACACGAGTCGGAATTATTAATGGAACGGTACAATATTCTAACAAACGTCGGAATATTTAAATGGTTTAATTGGTTCTGATAGGCGTCGGAATCGTAATTTGATTTATGGAGGAATATACTGTATATTATATCAACATATGTTCAATATATATCTCTCCGGCTGTAGATACGCTTCGTTTTCTAAAACAACGACGACACCACGTTTGCATATGAAATGAAGCATATTAAAAGGTAATTAATAGTGAACTCGACATGCCCTTCCTCATAGAGTCATAGTAAATAAATTTTCGTTGATTTGCTGGTAGAAAGTGTACTTTTTCAATGTAGAAACCAAAACGGAGGAAAATGACGGTATGTAATTTAAAAAGTTATGCTACAATTTATGCCGAAACTGGGTCGAAATGGGTTATTTCTGGGGTTTCTGGGCCCCCAGTGACTGGGTCTGGGTTGGGTTTTGGGTCATGACCTTCGACCCAAAATGGGTCCTGCGGAAGCCTATGCGTGTGGCAGTGGAAGTTTGTGGCTTGCTTGTTGATGTGTTCTAGGTCTGTATTGACTTAAGGCTATGTAGATGCTCTTATAATAAAAGACGCGTCTGTAACGCGGGCCTTGGCGTAGCTGTCTACTTGGACACAGGTTAACTGTGAAGTTACAAAATATATCATGTACTGTATTAAATGGAAGTTCTAAGTTGTCAGTGGTGTTGTTATTAATAGTGTTGTTAATATTCCGATATCCATATGTTGATCTATAAATTATTTGACTGTCTTTGTCTTGGGCCCATCGCGTCATCGTCAGTCTCGAAACCGTAAACCATTGTTGGGCAGGAAAATGGGGTGACAAGTTCCATTTTCCATCGTAGATCGTATGTAGGAGGGGCTACCTGGAACTAGGAAGGTGCTGGAAATGACTACATAGGACGGAAACACTCCTAAGAATAGTGATACAGAACTAGTGATTATCTATGACGTGAAACGTCCTAGGAACAGTTTCATAGGAAGCGCCGCGAAGGGTGCGACGCCATATAGTCTCTAGTAGCATTCGAACGGCTGTAGTAAAGATGTTCTTGATGTCTGTACGGAGTACATGTTGATGTCCCGTGAGTTGCCAAGGCGGCTCATGAGTGACCGTGATAGAATATGCCATCATTCCGTGTCCATGAATCCGTGGGGATGCACTTGGCATACCATACCAAGTGGAGATCCAATGCACGTGCCATTCTTTCGCGGTTATACTACGGTTGGGGCCGGTAATTTTGTTAGCTCGATTTATATACAGGGGTTAGATACCAATGGATTTTGCCAGTCATATTACTACGTGGTAATCAATATTTTGTATGGCCACCTAGCGCACCAATCACAGCCTGGCACCTGGCCTGCATGGAGTCAATCAAATCCTTGAGAAATTGCTCCGGTAAGGCATCCCAAGCAGCGCGTACAACCTCACGTAACCGATCATAAGAAAGCTGCTCATCATCTGGATATTGCTCCTGTATCCAATCCTTCATCCAATTCCATACGGCTTCAATTGGATTGAGATCCGGCGAGAATGCTGGCCAATATATAGGATGTATACCCCGGGATTGAAGCTCGTTTTGGTCTCCTTGCTAGCATGGCCAGGTGCTCCATCCTGCATAAATTGAAGCCATATATCCTCTCGTAATAAGCGCATATAACCATCAACAATTGGTACAACCCGTTCACAATATCTTGCTGAGTTGATAGTCTATGCTATAGCATTCGCTGGCACAGAGATTTTCAATATTGGGGGCCAACTCTATTCGACCATCGCATTCGGCCAACTTGAACAGTATTTTCAGAATACGAGCGGACATGCTCTTCCCTTTGGTGGGACTAGCGGACTTATTGGCCTAAATTTTAACTCCATGCAGCAGCCTGGGTTTCCAAGTTTTATGTCGTCAATGAGATATCAGTTCACAGGTACACCTCAATTCGGAGCTTTCCATGAGCGTGCACTGACGTGACACCTAGAATGGAAATGCGCCCTTGACTCATCCCGTGAATGGCAAAATGGTACTTGGATGTTTGGGAGTCTGGAAAGCCTAGATTACGGTGCTGCTATCGCCTGGGCGGATCGGAATATCAATCAGCCCACCTGGAGTTTTAATATTTCAGCGATCTCCGCTGGCAGTCGAACGAATCCCCCAATCAGCACCTGGTCCGCCACAGTCTCAACAGCTGAGCAATCCCTTGTTTGGCCGCAAAAGCTCCTAGACTGGTACTTCTCAGGCATCGAATCTACATGGTCTGCTTTTGATAACACGTATCGCTATCCGTGCAACGCGAGCCTACCTGATTTCACATTTGGCATTGGAAATGGGACATTCACCATTCCTGGTGCTTATATGCCGTACCAGCGTAATCCAACCAGCACCACTTGCATCTCTATCATCACAGGGGACAACTCTACAGACTCGAGTCATGAGTACACCTTTGGTTCCTGGTGGGCCCAACTAGGCGTGATAATTCTTGACTACGAACATGGTCAGGTGGGCTTTATGAACAAGTCGACACCATTGCCGAAGTTTACCACAGCCGCCCTCGACATCATTGCAATGAACTGATTTGTTACCATAGATGAGTAGATAGAGAGGCTGACGAGTTAATATACATAAACTATGGCCAATTCGACTTTTACTAGCTGACCAGCCTTCAGAACAGTAAGACGTTCAAATCTCCAATGAAGGGGGACGATGACAACTCTCTTCAAACTCTACTTCTGAACAGCGTGCTCGCAAATCAATCTCTCTGGAGTTAATAGAGGATAGAGCATAGTCTAAACAGTTAAAGTCAAGAGTGCATTGAGGTGGTAGATCGTATTACTAGCTTACAAATAGATCAGGATAGAAGTCTTCTAATATAAATAAATTACATTTTAGCCCTGTGCTCATAGTGGGATAACACAGCTTTATTCAATATCAGAGCCCCAATTATAGAAAGCACCTAAGCCCTAAATTAGAATCATTTATTCTATATTTAGCTAAGCCACACTGAAGTATAGCAGTCCAGTGCTCTTAATGGCTTAGGTCCTCCGTTTGACTCGGCCAACCCTCTGTCTACTTGGGAAGATAACAGCCGAACTATGCTTGTGATGTGGCGCAGCGTCACTACGGTAGGTCTGACCTGACCCCACTTCCGCCCAGTAGTATATAAACCCAGAACAAGCCCATCACGGATAATTTAGTAGCTACTTTTTTTTGTGACCTTCCAAGACCATGGCCATCAGCACCCGATCATTTTTAGATCTACCCAATGAGGTAATCGAAGAAATCCTCAGAAATGTGCCAGACTTTCATAGTGTTCATTCAGCAAGTCAGGCCTGTACACGACTCTTTGATATATATCAAGCATCGCAATTGGAAATCATAAGATCAACAATACTCCGAATTCCAGACAGACAATCTGAAAGCAAAGTATATGATCTCCTTCGAATATTGCAATTCGTCATCAAACAAGAGATAGTTCAGTGGGATCGCGTGAGAGCCAAATTCCATGATTATGATGCGTGGCGACGTGGGTTGGGCCCCGCGCCTGAGTGAAATTTGTTCTCTTTCATTCTAAAGACATGTTTGGATTTCTTGTTTTACTACATGCTTTCAATCAGATAGCCCTTTCGCCTCGTCCAATATTCCCCCTTATTTCGGAACGTCCATATTTCGGTAAGCTTCACCATCATGTTCACCTGATTGTGACTAGGGTGCAAAAGAAGAAGCTTAATAACAGAAGCGCAGCCCACTTACTACTGTAAAGATTATGCCAAGTATAATTGAGTATGGATTCATTGTGTCTTGCTCTGTCGAAGTTCTGAAAATACATCTATCTCTAAGTGAGATATATATTTAGGACAAGTACAGTAGCGACAAGACAAGTATTGAGAGTAGAGTTTAAAATAGACGGACTTGATTCATGTTCACGTCATGCCGCTCATTGAACTACGAATGAGTCCAAAAACATTTCGACAACACCAGCGACTAACCAAATTCAACCAATACGAAATGCGTCGCATACCAAGCCCAAATGAGATACCTGACTGGCATCAAATGGGACCAGCCGACGTAGGAACCAAATCAATAATTTCAAGATATGTGACGTACAATTTGAATCGCGTATCAAATCTAAATCCCGGAATTATTTAGTGAACTCTAAACAAGAAATACTTTGCGACCTCAAATGGGAACGCAGTGACACGATATCGGACAACCATTCGCACTGACAGTATGCCCTCGTCTGGCGCCCTCGTTCGATTTTATTGATATTCCTATTAAATCTTGGCAACGTTTCGTCTGCTGCTGTAAGGATCCCTACAAGGTACTGTAATTACAGTCTCAATACTTGCACGGTCCTGAAATATTGACGTTCGTGACGTGTTTGGAAAGTAATGCCCATTCACCTGTGACAACATAGCGGCTCTGAGACTGTAACTCTAGTGAGGACACGAACTACGACTCCAGCATCCTAGGATGCCGAAACCCAGTCACAACGGTGAACAACCAGGAATTTATAATTCCTCAATTCTCTATTATGTTCACTGGGAAAGCGATCTGAATACTATCGATAGGGGAATATGATGGCCTTTTCGAATCCTCTATTAGCGATTGTGACGAGAATCTATACTTCTAGAAAGGCAAAAAAAAGGGGGGTAAATCAAGTTGGCTTTTTGTGAATAACCTGGTTTCCTGTATCTCAGGCGCACGTAAATTTGGTAGGCAAGCGATAATTTCTTCAACATTATCAACCAACGGTCGACCGGAACCAGCCCATTTTTTGTAAGTTGGATGTATAACCCTTCTCCTTACAGGAATCATCTAGTCTGATGATGGGAAGGCACAGTAAGGGTTCGCATCTCCCTGGCAAGTCATACCGGCAGTGCATGTAGCTCTTGGGTTCCAGACTTCGTTGTAGCATTGCTCCAGAACGTTGCCATTGCATTGCCAAGTCGCATCGGAACATTGGGTAGATGTTCCTGCGGTTTCGGTAGGGATTGCAACTACAGAAGTCACTAGAGTTGAAGGAGTAGATGCTGTGATAGGAGAGCTAGCCTGACTACCGAGGGCAGGGCCCGAGACAGGTCCCTGTGCAAGTCCTGAGCCGGTACTGTCGAAGTTGTAGAGAGTCTCGTCAACAATCTCCCAGGAAATATCGATGTGACCATCTGCACAAGCGGCCCCTCCTGATAACTCATTAAGGACTTCGTAACTGAAGTCCAAACCAGGAGCGCCTGCTGCATCCCAGGAAGTGGCAGTTGCGGAACCAGTGCCGCAGCGCTCGCAACCATCGCCAATGAAGAGTGGCAGGTCAGAGGGTTGGCCGTTAACTGAGACAATGACTTTTTTGCCACAGTATAGGGACATGTCCGCTGACAATTGGGTATTGTTCATGGCGACCAAATAGTTTGAGTTGATCTGAGTCAAGCTCAGGGTCGTCTGTAAACTACAGTGAACACCACCCATGTTCTGATATTCAAAGCTAGTGCCGCAGGCATCTATCTGCTGAACATCATAGTAGTAGGTTCCAAACCCAGAGCCACTGTAAATGGTGTTTTGGCCATAGGCCCCCAGCACCGTGAGCAGACCAGCTGCAAGAATGATAGAAGCACTCATGCTTGATTGTCGAGTTTGAAGGATTGTTTATATCAGCTTTGATATACAGTTATAGGAATGACAGGAAGAGAAAGGAATCTTGTTGGAGAACAAAAAACATCAAAAGTAGGCGTACCGACATTTTATATTCGTAAAAACCTCCATCTTTTCACACGCCGGCAGGTGTATACAGTGCTACACCTTAGAAAATGACCGCCACCCACAGGTTTTTAGCAATGTGTATCCACAGTTATTAGAAAATGAAGCGTTTCCATTGTTATGACTGCTGAGGCGTTACAGAGAGTGAAATCCAATTGAATACCACACTCTTGAATAGTCCATCCTTCAGACTTTCTATCAAATTTGCCTTGAAAAGGCGGTCTGTGCTCTTTATCCTAGACGGTCAGATCACTAACACCCATGCGGCGCTTTTATAGTGCCTTTTACAACAAGTGGAATATCAAGCTAACAGCAGATATTCAAAGCACGCATAAGATTGTCAAGAACAGTCTATATCGGCCTTCGCGTCTGATGCAGAGGCAATGGGTTTGATTAAATTCACCTTAGTTCCTTCGGAATACTTTAATGGTGAGCAGTTCCTGGTTCCGTAATTTCATCAACCATGGTTTCTTTCACACTGCGGTTCTTCGGGCAAATGATAATTTTACAGTTCCTTTTCTCCACCAAGGTCTAGTGGCTCAGTCTATTTCTGGTTCCTTGGGTCCATTCCATTGTCTTTTTGAGGAATATATGCCCCATGCAATTCTGGTTCATCATTGATTTTCACCACTCCAACGATACAACGTGGCATTGGATGTCCTACAACCATGACATTTTTTCCAAGCTGTCATGGAATCACGTGACTTAGCGGTACTGACTTTAGGAAGGGATATGATGGAGGAACTAGGAATATGTTTTGTTTACTTTATTTTCTTTCTTCGCATTATGTCTTGTTACTAGAGGTACCCCAATGTTAGCCTAATTGCAATCAAGTGCTACTTCTCTCCCGGATCCTTCAGGAACCCTTACACAAGCTTTGCTACTCAAGGAATACGAATGAGTCCAGGGGAACATCCAATATTTCCATCGAAAACACCAGCGACCTATCAAGCGGAATCTGACTGACTTGGAACGGGAACCTTACCAACACGAGAACTAGCACATACTAAACCAAAACGATGTCAGCAACTGGCACTAAATGGAAGCCGCTGACACGAAACCTGCAGGGAGGAAAAATATTCATTTCCATGATATGTAACTTCTATTTTGGATCACATATCACTTCCAACCTTCGAGCAAGATCATCTAGCAAAACCCAAAGAAAATACAACTAGACAATCAGTCGTGCTGACGCCAATTAGCACCGACAGCGTACGTTTCCGTTTGCGCTAACGTTCGATGTTGGTGTTATTCCCATTTGATCTTGGTAACGAACCCGTTTGGTGCTGTGTGCACCATCTTGTGCGGTAAGAAATCCCGTTTGGTGTCGTATGAACCGTCTTGTGGTTGACAATGGATGGGATTGCTAATTGTCGTAGTATGTTTTTCCATTGGATTCGGACCCCAAATGGCATCGAGCAAAGTGCCCTGTACTCTTCGAGTGCCATATCGGCTGGGCAAGCATGCTGTGAAGCGATGACCGTGTTAGGTGGGAGCCCATCGCTTCTCGTCGCCGAGCGGAGTAGAAACTGCTGTAGTGGTGATCTTGATTGCGGCCATTTATAGGTGCATGAGGTTACAGCTGATTCATTCGCAGTATCAAATTCTGCTACAAAGCAACCCATTTTCTCATCAAAATACTTGTAATGCATTCCGTTGTCGGGACAGATATCATCAATAGTAGCACTGATGAACTTTCTGCCTCTCCTATGCGTCCCAATGTGAGGCTTGTCTTGCGAAAGCAAACACATTCTTCCTGCATTTTCGACGGGTGTAAAAAAAGACGAAAGGCCACCGTAAGATTGGGGCTGTTGTCTAGCTCTTGGTTGGTCTTTGACATGGTAGTCGACACCGAGAACATTCAGAAAAAAGATAGTGGTATCCCGCCACCAGGCAAATGACCGAGGTGTATTTAGTTCAAATACCGTGGACTTTGCGTGGAGATGGTTGGAGGGTAAAGGCCATTCGTGAACCTCAATTTCGATATCCTCGGCTTGCTTAGCATATAAGCACTTCTGACACCAACGGCTGTGGCGGGACTCTTGCATATTAAATTGTTTATTAACCACAACTTCGACATATGTGCATTTCATCTGGTTAGACAAAGCTTGAAGATTTTGATACTGCTGTTGTTTGCGCTCAAATTCGGAACGTTTTGCCGCTCTTTCTCGCCGCGCGTGCTTTTCGATCGCTGCCAGTAAGCTCTGCAGTTCTTCAGATTGCTCGAAGTGCCTCACTGAGAAACAGGAGGATGTGCCAAAATCTCTGAAAATACCAGACCCGTGATTCCGTACGCGGGCTAGTCGTTGCTTCATGTAAGCGTCTGCTTGGCTGTAAGCCCTGCCTATTATAATCTACTGTAATCCTCACCCTAGAGAATCTAGATCCTGTTATGTAGTGTTCTATTATATAATTAGGATTGGCTTTCTTTTAGTTACTAATTAATTATATGAATGAATGAATGAATGAATGATGTTTATTACGCCCGGAGGGACTAACCCTACCGTCCCTTAGCACCTTGTGCACGGTCCACCGTCGTGCACGATTACGACCATTTACAATATCTACGGTTTGAAGCTTTACAACAGCACACAACAAGAAAATATATTAAACATTATGGTGTAGTAGTAAATCGAACATAAGGAATTTAGTAAGCAAATTTTTAGTTAGCGAAAACGTACGGGGAGGCGGATTGGGCGGCCTCGGCGGTTTGTGTGAATAACTTCCTCAACAACTTCCTCATGAGGCGTAGGAGGGTTCTTTGTGGGTGATTGCTGCGATTTTTGGTGCTTTTGATTCCTGCGAGGCTTTGGAGTAGCTAGAACGTCTTTTTGAAGCTGTAAATCAGCGGCCTTGGCTAGTTTTTGCTCTGCTCTGAGGCGCTCTTTTTCTGCAGCTTCTTGTTGCCGTTTTTCTCGCTGTTGTTGACGGATTTGAGCCTTTTCAACTCTTTCTTTCTCCTTAGCTGCCTTTGCGAGCCTTTGTTGAAGCTTTATACCATCTTTACGGGCTTGATCCTGTGCAGCTTCCTCATCTTTTTGATGTAATAGATCCCGAGCGCCCTGAATCCTTTGAGGGCTCCAAAAAATAGCGCCTCCATGGTTTTCCGAAGGCATATCCAATAATAATGGTTTCTTCTTATTGGTACGCTTTTGAACATTTATAAGAGTCCTTTCAAGGCCCTTACAACGTTCTTCAAGAAGGATAAGATGCGTAGAAAACGCATACATGGTATTCTTGATCTTTTTTGCCTTTTTGTCGTAAGAATCATTGATAATCTCCTCCATTGCTGCTCTCATTGGGCGCCAGTCATTTGCTTCAAAAATTGAAGCTGCAGACTTGCTAGATTGGGGCCTGCTATTTGGTTTTTTAATAAATTTGCGTATAACAACATCAGGATCAAACGGGCTCAATCCGGTGCTTCTGAAGCCAGATTTGATATTGCGCTCAGTAAAAGCCTTGCCCCAAGCCTTCCAAAAGAGGCTAAAAAAGTCACGTTTCCAGAAACGTATGAAGCCTTCGCTCTCATACATAAATTGATCAAGAGCTACACCATAGTGGTAAGAAAGCGGCCCAAATAAAGCAACGTCAAGAGGCTGTAAAGTATGCATTGCATAAGCCAGAAATTGAGCTAATAAGATTCGATTTTGATCACAATAGTCAAGAAATTTCATATTGATATGAGAGCCATGGCCATCGAGGATAAGAAGCCTCCATCCCCGGCTTACTTTATGCTTGGTCTCTCGATCAAATATAATGAAAAATATATGGCTGTTCATTTTAGCTGCCATCGGTGCTCATTCAGCCGGTGATGTATGGTATGGCACCCAGCCAGCTTTGCGACAGTCACTGATTTTTTTAGGAGCTATCAGCACCGCTAACGTTATATGCTTGGAATACATCGAATTGCACGGGCGGTCTGACATGGACTGAATTCAGCAACACTGTCATGGCCCGCAATATTTCAAACTGGCAGATATCTCGTAGTTTTAAACTCAGTCGCGCTCTACAGGACCAAGAACAACTGGATCTCTCTGAAGCTACCAATGTCAGTTCATGGTTTCGCAACGAAGATCAGCTATCCTACAACAGCTCATCATGCACTCGATTCTTACAGACTTATTACGCCTCCAATGGAACGACAACATGTCACAGTACACCTCCGTTCACATGTCATCGTTTGTGGAACAACCCCGGTCTAGCAGAAGCATGAGTCGAAATATGCTTGTCAGTACAAGCACCAAGTTCAGTGGTTTATACACGGCAACGCATTGAATCAATCAAGTGATGTTGTCACTTAAGAATACCTAGGTTATCTGCCAATACGTTGCCAAACTCCAAATAGTTTTCTCCGTCATGTGTTCATTCTGTATTTATTCCATGCTCTTAATGGTCAGTCTATTATAAGTTCATTTCATAGTATTCGTCAAACTTTCCAGAAACGAAAAGTAACAAGATGCCCACTAGCACGTACATTCTCGAACGGTGGCGACTAAACGCTCCAGGGCTAAGCTATATACACGACTCTCAAAGCGGAAAAAGGTCTCTACTGATTTCCCCTGCACGGATTTCCGCGTGCTAGATCACGTAATATATTCATATGATGTGCGAGCCCTAAGATAAAATAGAATATTTAACGACTATATATACAACACGATTGGTCAACTGATATTGCCACATAACTCTCTGGCCATAGGAAAGAATATAATGGAGGAACTAGAGATATATTTTATTTACTTTATTGCTTTCTTCGCGTTATGTCTTGTTACTAGATATGCCTCCATATTAGCCTAGTTACAATCAAGTGCTACTTCTCTTCCAGATCCTTCAGGAACCCTGACAAGCACAAGACGGTGCATACGGCACCAAACGGGATTCTTTACCGCACAAGACGGAGCGTACGGCACCAAACCGAATTCTTTACCGCACTAGACGGTGCTTACCACACCAAACCGGATTCTTTACCACACCAGACGGTCCATACGCCACCAAACAGTGTAACATCCATCAACAATCTTCCGTTCACGACAAGGATCACATCTTGTTTCAATATGCGTATCCATTTGACTCAGTTTTCTTACCAATTCATACTAAATTATCCCCACTTTCACTCATTCTTATCGAGCGGACCCTAGGTTTAAATATACTTGTTGTTTCTCATCGAAGTAGCGTTATTTTTCTCGCACTGATCTGGCTGGCTAAGTCCGGTTATCTATTTCATATTACAATCGCTCACCCTGCTCGACCTCAGCTGTGACCATGCCTTTGATTAAAATTTCTATACCGTCATCCGTAGGCGAACGGTCTCCTCATTCGTTTATCGATATGCGGTATTCTCTCTAATATCTATTCTATAACATATAGGAATCGTCCAAGGAACTGTCAAGGCACTCAAGTCTTTATAATCATGCGAGAAGTCCTCACGTAAGGCTACCGTATTTCCTGACAAGAGATAATTGACACTAAAGACTTGCTAGTTTCCCGCACAGCTTGCATTCTATTTAAATTCGCTTTCGACCTTAGAACCTCATGTGTTGCAGGAGAAGCTTGCCAATATTCGAAGACTCGTCCCAATCGACATACACACACATCACGGCTCTTATCACAATAATAAGAACAGGCAATGGAGTCATATTCAGAGTAGGATACCTTTATTACAGTGTCTGGGATAACAGTACCTGCATTCCCTTACTAAACCTCTTCTAACCACTCTTAGTTAAAGATATCGTGATAGAAATCGTTCACGATAAGGCGCTCTATTCAGACGATTCCACGCCTAACCCGACCATGCATACTCTTGAGAGCAGGACCTCAGTAGGTAAGACACCGCTGCCATGGCGTTCGTTCCTGTTCCAGCCCTGCCGCAATCGTACGCTGCTGACCAGAACTCTTTTCCAATAGGACATGAACCCGATACAGACCAGCTTCCCCCAACGCCAGTAGATCCTAAAGGAGAGGAATAAGTTCTGATCAGAGTAGTGCAACTGGATCCGGTCTAGACAGAATCTGACAACGATGGAAAAGAAGAACATGTGGAAGATAAATACATCCGTTGGTGATTTTGATTGGAATAGCGGAAGCTGAACATGTACCGGATTGGTTAGGTTAAATATTCCCGTCGCAAAGTGACTGGTTGCATGTATTAGGCCACTATAAGACAATCCCATCTCCTTCAAGTTATCAAGTCTATGATCAAAGCAACAATGAAGCTCATTTTCATACTTCTAATCCTCCTTACACAATCCTATGCAGTTAACATTGATATTGGAGATTGTTTTATCATGGGTCTTGATAGATGTGATGGGCCTCATAAATCTAGCACCTCCACCTCAACCACCGCCTCGAGTACTACCATTTCTTCGAGCTCTGAAACCGATTATACCACTTCTTCACCAGACACGGCGTCAAATTCTTCTTCCATGGAAGCCAGCACCTCAGCCAGCACCTTAGCGAGGATCCATTCATCTACTCATCGGCCCTCTATCACGCCCAGTCCTTCCACATCCTCAACTGTCACTGTGACTATTTACTCCACTACTATAATTTATATACCCTGATTTATTAATCGGGCGGCTTAACCTAATTTTAGGCCGAAAATGCTGGATTGGCTGCTTGTGTGAATTAATACTGTGATCTATCCCATCTATAAGAACTCGACAGGAAGGTGTCAGATTAGTGGGTTGGTTCTTTGTAATCCTCGGAGCTTTACGGGGAGTGATTCCTTGTCTTGGAGTTGTAATCAGAGTTGCGGGGTTCATGCAGGGCTTGTTACTAGTCGAGATAAATCGAGCGGTCTATAACTCTGTACAATTACTATGTATTATGCTGAGTCTTTTCCCGTCATACTCGGGTAGATACATAGTACAATATTTTCGCTCTACTATTATAGGATAACAGGCTTCCATTAAGGTACGGCTCAGTCCCCGATACACTGATCACAACTGTCAGACATATATTCTATAGACATACATATTTCTGCCATGTAGATGGTATAGCAACAAGAATTTAAGTGAAGTTCGCACAAGGCTGAAGCTGTAATGAGGGGTGACTGTGCCGCATAGAACTTGAGGACAAGAGCTTTGTTCGGAGAGATAAGGCAACCAGTCAAGTCGTTAGTACCTGTGACTTTGGTGCATGCCAACTTTCGATGTCAGTCTGCTAATCCTTAGTGTATCAAGAACACAGGTCCGGTCCTCCCGTCTAGAAACGCGTGCAATAGGATTCCTGTCATGGACGGGGTCAGGCGCCCTACACCATCTCCTATATTTTATAACAAAGCTATATCAGGTCGTCGACGGAAGGCCAGATACGTCGTGGCAGGATTGAACTGTATGTCAAATAAAAGAGCAGCTATATCCTGTTTTAGATCATAACGACAAACGAATCATATATGGAGATTGTATCCCACTGAAACAAGCGATTGCAAGACTATCCTATGTTCTTCTAAGAGCACTCATCTTCCGAGTTCTCAGGATGTCCCACTCTGAGATGTTGGTCCATCGGCAATCTGCCAGTTTGGATATAACTTTATCCATCACGAGAGTTTCCACTACGTTAATCACAACGATTTCTCTAGGCTCTTTGGCGACGACGGAAAGCCAGGTGCAACCGTCTCCACTTTCGGTGTCTGCCGCACCAGCGACAGATCATAGCTCCCATGCTCAAATAATTGGAGTAGTAGTAGGTATCATCGTTGCGGCATCAATCCTTGTCGTGTTCTTTTGTTGCTGTAGGCCATACCTTCGAGGGAGTCCAGGGAAAAATGGTATAGATGGCTCCGTCGGGCCACCAGGACCCCCTGGAAGAGATGGTACTGATGGTGCACGAGGACCACCAGGGCCAGTGGGACCAAGAGGGCAAGCCGGGATCGACGGTATACGAGGTTTACCTGGACAAGATGGAAAGCCTGGAAGAGATGGACGGGACGGACGGGATGGTATGAATGGGACACAAGGACCTCCGGGGCCAATAGGGCCGCGAGGGCAAAACGGTGTTGATGGTGCACGAGGATTACCCGGGAAAGATGGCCAACCGGGAAAAGATGGGAAAGATGGCGCACAAGGACCAGCAGGAGTGATGGGACCAAGAGGTCGAGACGGTGCGGAGGGCGCTCGCGGACCGCCGGGACACGATGGGCGTGATGGAAGGGATGGTGCCAACGGCCCACCAGGGCCGCCGGGGCAGAACGGACGAGATGGGCGAGATCTTCACAATAATAGTAATAATGTATTTAGATTCGCTGGAAGAATTCAAGGTTCAGCGGTATGAAGTTTTTTGTACCAGCGTTCAGCTCACAATGATCACATAAGGGCGGATCGGATGAATCCCACGTTGTCAATTTGTTGGTGTATGGGAGATTGGTCATTCAATTGGTAAAATAATATCTTTAAAACAATACCTGAGTCAATGCCTAGAGTCACTTAGGGAATACGCCTTGCGGATATTACCTGCTGCCGTTGTGGCCATGTATTTTGATGAGACAGCAATCAAAGAGTGTGCCTTGCTAGTCGGCTAGCTTCAAAGGAAACCCGATTGCTGCCACAAAAGCCATGCACGCACGCACCAAGAGAGCCATGTTGAGAGCGAATTAATGCTCCCACGACTAACCCATGCCCGGAGCGTACTGGCATAGCCTGATAGCGAGCCACTCCTACCGACATACCTTGCCGTGCGGTTTACCTAGATGTATGATTGTTTGTAGCTTAGACACGGCTTGGGTTTCAGCTTTCCAGGATGCCAAAATCCTGGTTTGTATCATATGCAGACATGTTCTCAGCCTCGGCACAACGAGGCTCAAGTTCCTATCACAGCAGGGCAGTGGAGTAGAAAGATGTGGAGGAAGTCTCTCGATGGTTGGAATCATTGGACTGGCCCACCACGTCCCTGGCCTCTACCACATCACCCCATGCCAAAAGTGTACTGGCATAGCCTGATAGAGCGTCTCTATTGGTTCTCTTCCAGCGATCCATTTCACCGTGCCAATAGTTGAATCACTGGCGGGTCGTGGCTGAGCAGGCAGGACTTGGGTTTCGGCATCCTAGGATGCTGAAATCCTGGGCTGTTCGGCTATAAGAGGCCTCCATCCGCACTTCTGCCCTCTCTTCCTTCATTTCTCTACCACCATCGATCACTTCAAAGCCTTCATCATGGACTCCGCTGTCTCCAGCCCACAACAAACAATTTCCCCGAGCCAAAGGAGATGTTCGCTCCTTGAGCTTTCCGAAAAGTTCCGGGAGCTGGCCGACATGCCAGTCGAGCCAGAAACGAAAGACATAGAGAGCGTGTCCGAGGTATGATTTGGACCATCATCACAAGAGAAGCTAGCTGATAGAACAGTTTCGCGACCTTATCCACCAACTTTGCCAAGAGGCACCGGCTGTTGCGCAAGCTATCGCTGCGGCAATACGAGAAAACATTCCAGACCCGTCTCCTCGCTTACCTTCGAAACGAAAACGGAAACAAGATCCTTCTTATCGTCCGAGTCACACGGTGCAATTAACTCCAAGGAAGAAGCAACGCACCGACGAAGAAAACGTTGTCGATGAGCCCATGACTCCAGAGAGTCGAATTCTCGAGAGCGAAAGTCCGGAAACCAGCGACGCACTGGATTCTATGATCCGTGTCGACATTGCTGAATTCGAACCGGCGCCTAAGCATGAGGGCAATTCAGACAATTCAGATATTCACTCGCCGACGGTTGCTACGGATGAAAGGATTGCCGCCAAAAGCGAGACCATTCACTGTAGCACAATGCCGACATCACCCAATAGAGAGCGGACAGAGTCGCCACCCGCGCCTGAACAGGATCTCACCGAGGGTGTATCCTTCCTAGATACGGTCCACCAGATGGTCGACATCGTCCACCTGCTCAATAGGTATCAAACCGATCTGCCACGGACTGTCCATCAAAGGATCCTGCAGAGTCTTCACACCACTCAGAAGCCAGTCATGGACCCAGCTGCCCATCAATGGTCGGACGGGAGGATGTGGATGGAGGTGCTGGAGAGGGGATCGGCCACCAATCAGCGTTGTTCCGTACTCAACATGCTGGAATATATGGGTGCCTCGAAGTGGTACGACAGCCAGATTGAACATGCCAAGCGCACAATCCATACCAAAGAGAACAAACCTGTCGGTGAGAAGGGGGCAGCAACACATGTCCTGGACCGCATCACCCAAGAGTATAGTTTGCTGAGTAGAAAGACCATTGTCAACCAGTGCTCCAGAGGGAAGAGATTACGCGAGCTTGTCGACAAGATCGGACTAGGGATTCTGATTAGCCCCAAGATTTGGTGAGTTACAACGAATCCAGTGATTTCATATACTGACCATGCACCCAGGGAGTATGCAAAGAGAAAAGGACCTCAGTTCAATCAGCTAGTCCAAGACTTCCAAGAAGATAGTCAACGATTGGCACTGTTTCAAATCCTTACTCCACAGGTCGAACAACTAGTCCACGAAGGCTGCACGAATCCCGAGGCAGTGTACGGAGCTTTAAGAGAACACGATCTCATATCTGGAGATGAGTTGCAAGAGATGAGAGCAAAACATCAACCAGAGTCGGTGAGGTCTCCGCACGTAGTTCCTCTAGGTTAAGGTTAAACTAATAATCCACAGGGCTCATCTTCAGCAGTCACTCTAAGCAAGGCGGTCGATCGGCTGACTAGTCAGGTCAGCACGCAGTTATTCAACAAGCGGAAACTGGATATACATGACACGATTTCGATTAATGGAAGTGTGGAACTCTCCGTCGATGTATTTGCGCGATTCCGGGCAGGGGAATGGCTCGATTCTTGGGCCCTCATGGCAGCCATGACTATTTCAGACAGACCGGATTTTGTTAGATTTGGCGAGAGTGTTCCATTAGAGAGCATTGGAAGACATGGCCAGATGCGATCGATCAAGCGGCCTTTTCAGGCTTGGGTGAGACAGATTACAATGTTCCGGAGAGAAGCAGAAGGCACCAGGCCTCTCATATTCTATTGTCCCGTCAATCACGATAATTCACATTTTACGCTGCTCGAGATCAACGACAGTGAAAAGGTCATTCGACATTTCGACTCACAAGCGCCACTGACCGCTATAAATGGTACGAAGAAGACACGAATTGCGGCTCTGGTCGAGGTCAGTCTATCAGTCCCTCCGTAAGAGGGTGAATACATTTGCTGATGATGACATAGGATGAATTTGGTGATCTAGGATACGAATATACCGAAGCGGTAAGCGGCTCGCTTTCATTTATCTTATAGATTGATCACCACTGACATGTGTAGCCGACACCGCAACAGCGCGATGGCTGGAGTTGTGGCGCTCGAGCGGTTCGGAGCTTCAGACGACTAGCCAATGGATTGGATATTGGGTCATGGGAGACCGTGCTGAGCTCGGAGGACATAAACATGGATATTGTAAGCGGACTCCAGGCATCTGTTGAGGCGAATGCTATGCAGAAGTATGACCGAAGTCGCAAACGTGAACCCAAGACAAATGCACAAACTCCAGCTCGTTAACTGAGGAACCTCAGAGCAGGGTGATGGGGCATATCAGACGGAAAGAACAAATTCGTTCATGTTTTTATTATTTAGCCAAGTCCGAGGAATGGTATCCATATTAGGTAGGCGGTGTCAGACTCAATATCATCAACCAGTACGACAAATACTTGCTGTTATGCAGATAGTGAGGTGAGATTAGTGAATATGTGATGAACCAATAGGATTTAGCAGCGACAAAGCTTGTACAACGAACGTAGTACGGTGCTGCCTAGTCTAGTCTAATTTAGGATAGCACAATAAGCGGAACCCAAAATCACGTGCAACTCATCGGATCACACCTAGTCAGCCGAAGATGAACGTCATGATTGTCACTGGCCAGCATCCATCTGTTCCCATAACAGCTGTGATGGATAAATCTCCAGATTACAAAGCTCTTTATCAACAAGCTGAGAACGCACGAATAGAGGCTGAGAACGCGCGAATAGAGGCTGAGAGAGAGCGAAACCTCCTGAAGAGCGAGACACAGCCTACGACGTTTCTCGAATTCATCGAAACCTGCCATGTACACATATCTCAGCCACTGCGAGTCGAAACGAACAAAGCGCGCTCTACGGGAGGCTCATTGACAAGTCCAAGAGGCCGCCTATGTCCAACCTATCTGCGACCTTGGAAAGATTTTCATCTGCAACAGACCGAGA
Source organism: Talaromyces verruculosus (assembly GCA_038993655.1). Classification (NCBI taxonomy): domain Eukaryota; kingdom Fungi; phylum Ascomycota; class Eurotiomycetes; order Eurotiales; family Trichocomaceae; genus Talaromyces; species Talaromyces verruculosus. Next base: position 31,006 of record JBBVQN010000084.1, on the reverse strand, counting down.
TTTACGAAACGGTTATTCAGCTGCTCCAGTCACCTTCAAACCCTCACTTGTTTTCTTCCAAATCATCGATTGACGATCTAGGCCGTCGCCTGTGCCGCCGTCCATTAGCGAGCGAGGAGGATCTGCGAGGCTACCAGCGATACGGAGTGGAAGATCAGGTACGGGAAATAATCGATGTCTTGCGGTCCGTTTCCGATACGTTTCCGCTTGGAGAAGGGATTGATTTCGATAATCACGTCAACGCTTTTGATGAGGAAACCCACTCCGTGGCGGATGATCGACTCCGAAAACGTTCTATCCCTGATCAGTTCTGTGTATTTCGAAAGGATGCGAACCACACTTTGCTCTTCAGCATAGAATACAAAGCTGATCACAAATTGACGGATAGATACCTGCGTGCGGGCCTGCGACAGATGGAACTCTGGAAAGAAGTCGTGCAGCGAGTGAAGATACCATTAGATGGGGCAGAAAGACTATCGTATAATGCCGAACTGCTGACGGGTTCTGGGGTCGTCCATGCCTACGATGCTATGATGAATCAGGGCTCATCGGTCTGCTGCCTGATGACTGGGAGCTGTCAGGTCTTTTTACACGTACCAGAAGATGAGCCTGACACGCTGGAGTATTACCTTGCAGAACCAAAACTGGATGTGCAAGCAATGCGAGACCAAGGTGACAGTCGATGGATGTATACACCGGTCACTGCAGTGGGGCGACTTCTTTCCTTGTGCCTGATGAGCATCGGCGCTCCAATTCGAAGCCAACGCTGGCGGAACGAGAATATTCCCAAACTCCACGTGTGGGAGGTCGATTTCGAGCACGTGCTCAGCCAACTTTCTGATGAGGAAGTACACTCCAGTCCACCTGGATCCGAATACCTGCCCTCATCTCCCCTAGATTCCTCAAGCAGAAACCTTCGCGAGCGTAGCAGTTGCCGGCCGGAAGACAGCCGCGACTGCCCCACTGATGACTCTGATTCCGAAGATGTTTCACGAAACCCAGGCTCCGCTACACGAAAACGTGCCTTAACCTTCTCTTCTTCACCTCCGCAACGTCAACACCGTTCAGGCCGACAGTTCAAAAGAACGGGTGATGCAGCACAAGAATCTTTGGATTTCTGCACTCAGCGCTGCCTGCTATCATTGAAGACTGGTGGCTTGCTGGATGAAAATTGTCCAAATGTCAACCGTCACCGGAAGGCAGACAGCAAACACCACCAGATTTGTGTCTCTAATTTCATGGCCCTACTTAAACGGCAGCTAGACGACGATCTAGATCATTACTGTGTCCCGTGTGGCGAACCAGGGATCCGCGGGTTTCCTTTCAAGATCAGCTTGATGCCGTTCGGATATACAGTACTTGGGAAGGGGACCACCCACCGTCGATGGCCCGTCGTACGGCAAGAGGAAAATGTGTATCGGATCTTGCATTCAGTACAAGGCTCTGCGGTGCCCGTTTTCCTCGGCACTATCGATATCGACTGGATATATTTTTACGGAGGTTTTAGAATCACCCATTTTTTAATCCTTTCATGGGGCGGAGTTGCGTTTAATCCACTTTGCTGCGAAGGGGAACGGTGGAACGAGTACCAGCGAACAAAGCAGGATATCCATCGCTTGGGCGTGATACATGGCGATCTACACGAGTCTAACATACTCTGGAACGCGGAGCTGCGTCGCGTACAGTTCATCGATTTCCACAAAGCCAAACTATCACAAACCAAAAAGCGCAAACAAACTGCCACCAATTCATCGCGTCCGAGCAAAATGATATTTATGAACAACGCAAGGCACGCCCAGCCCATTCCGATCTAGATTGGAACTCAGCCTGGTAAAGATCTTGCAGACCTTGAAGGGCCCAATCTCCACAATGAAAGAGTCCGTTCCATGGTATTATTACAATGTCGTTTCCCGCCGCTTTGAGCTTCTCACCGAAGTGCTGAGCTTCAGTAGATAAACAATCTACATGCGCATATTCAACCAAAGTTCGCGGCCAGTCACAGAGATCTTGAGCCGCTGCAATTCCAGGGACAGTATAAATTGTGACATTCTCTTCTTCATCTCCAAGGTACTGTGCCCACGCAAATCGGTTGTTGCACAACGGCCACGCCGGTGAATCTGGGAATTTCTCCAATGCCATCGTACTTGTGTGGTCAAGCATAGGAAAGGAGAGTATCTGGCCGCATATCCGCGGTTTCCCTCGGTCCTGGCTGTCACGAACACGGAGAGCGACACCGGCGGCCAGATTCGCACCGGCAGAGCGTCCAACGAGGAGCAGCCGATCATTAATTCCAAGGGATTCTCGTTGCTTCCACACTTGTACCAGTCCATGGTAACAATCCTCAAGCGGAGTAGGAGCATTCCACTCCGGCGCAAGACGGTATTCGACAGTCACACATATCGCATTGTGATCGTGGATCAAATGAATGATAGTTGCGATACCGCTCCACCGGTTCCCAAATATGAACCCACCGCCGTGAATATAGTATACACACGGCCGACTGCCAGCTGTGCCGTTGTCTGGCGGACGGAAAATCGTCAGACCGATTATGTGGCCTTCGCACTCAAATGGCCACTCCATGTGTTCAAGATGAGAACCGGGATATCGAGCGGTGTACGCATCCAGAACCGATTTTGCGTTGGATTCAGATGTTCTCTCTCTGAATCTTGCCAATTGTTCTCTGGTTGTTACTTTGTATTGCTGTTGATGAATTGTTTCAAGCGCCGGTCTCAATTGCGGCTCACATGCTTCAATTATCTTATCGACCTTGGTGTTCTCATCCGCGGGTCTGCGTCGCAACCAGTGCTCTGCATTGATATACAAGGGTTGTTCATCTGACATCGTGGCTGAAAGATGATTGATATCTTGAAGAATAAGAATGATTCGAGTGAACATATGAGGGCTGGGTTCGGCAGTATTTATATCTACAGTATCGTGTCCCGTCTCATTTCTCGACAGATGTATAGTGTCCCGATGGCGCCTGATCTCGGTATCATGCTTTAGTACGATCAGATGCATTTCTTGTCTGAGGAATCAGATGTGCGTGAAAGCCGAATAAAAAGGTATCCTACACTAATTTCTTAAGATACTGCTCCACTCTTGATGCTCAATTGCCCTGAAGGAACTACGTTGAATAATGATAAAATGAACGATACCACTGTAGAAGACAATCAGTTTGAAAGAATCTTTAAAGATGTTGTGTACAATAAGGCCACTCTCATCACGTGGCATGACCCCCCCCTGACGCGTTCAAACTCCTTCATCAAGTAACGAACATTGCCTTCATTCACCGTTTCTTCCTATGGTTTGGGCTCTTTAGTTATCGTGACTTGTTCGAGATCAATGATAACGATGCTTCCATCGTCACTAGCAAAACGAGGTTCACGAATCACGCAAGGAACGCACAGCCCATGCTGACCTAAACTGGAAATTGGCGGGATAAGATCATGAAGTCCCCCATCACCGCAATGAAAGAGCCTCTCCCACGAATTGATCTCAGCATCGTTTCCTGCCGCTTTTTCATACAATGAATGCAGAAGTATCACTGTCAACGCTTAGTGGAGGTATTGGGGGCCCCGGAACCATGATACGTTCACTCGACCTTTGGCATTGATTCTGGCCATTTACAGCCTTTTTCGAGCTAGCTGAATGTTAGTGGGACGAACGACAAGGATCAAGGCGTGCTCACAAGGCGTATTTTTGAGTGTTATACCAGACGCGACAAAGAAACGGCTTCTGTTGTATCTCATGATCTTGTAGAGACGTCATAGCATCCAGAAGGTTCTTATTGAATGCTCCATCCTTCCCTTCGATAATCCACTGCGCCCAAAACTCGAATAGCCTCGGAAAGAATCCCGCCGAGGCCCAGTCTACAAGGCAGAAGCTGCAGTCGGATTGCCAAATGATATTTCGCGGAGCAAGATCAAGGTGGCAGAGAACCAGATCACTGGTTTGGAAGGATATTTTGCCTTGACCTGGAAAAAGTCTGCTATTGAACCAGTTCTCCATCTCTTTGACATCAGCGAAACTCAGGTATTCTGTTTCCGGCCATAAAAGCCCACGACAAGGAGCGCCGCTAAGACTTCCCGGTGTTTTCCTTTTGAGAGTACCGAAGTAATCAAGCACACGTACAAGCCTCTTGATGTGATCAGGTCCCAGCTGATCTATCACTCTGCCTTTTATGTACTCCATTATGATATAGCCACGTCCACACTCATCAGAGAAGAAGCGATAAACACGTGGAACTCGAACTATCTTAGGATCGAGAAGTTCATAAGCTTCTTGCTGATTCTTTGCCTCGTCTTCACAAACGCCAGGTCCAAATTTGATCACGATCTCTTCAGATATTTTCACAACCAGGTTCCCTTCGGGTATACCGCCAATTATTCGATCATGAGGTCCAGACAAACAAAACTTGATAAGTTCAACATCTCGAGATTGGCAAGACAGCATGTTTTCTCTAAACACAAGATTGCGAGGGATTGACGTGAGGTGAGTGATAGTATTCTGCGAAAATAGCAACCGAGTTGATGAAAGGAAGACTATATATAAATCTTACTGTTGTTCGTCCACACTGTTGATGAAAAATCGGCGGTGACTTTAGTGTATTCCGCCTTATTACAATAAAACTCCGGTTTTTACGGGTATTCCGGATCTTGTGATCCTCGTGGCACATAAATCCACAAGCTTCTCTCGATAGAAAGACTTGCCAAGAACATCTCTTACTAAATTAGCGCGCACAGTCTTGCATACGCTACACGATAAGAAACCACCAGGAAGGAATGATTGGAAGACAACCACTGATTCTGGTACACGTTGGAAAGACGCTGTTTAAGCTGTTTAACTAAGGTGGATCCAGGTCCGTGACACTTGTATTACTCGTACTACATTCATGTGTGAGAGACTGTGGGTGACAAGATTACTTTACCGCTATCCCGAATATGGTGAGCGCAGCCCATATATCCACTCGCATGCCCTCATTGGTTAGCTGGCTCTGCTCTTTACGTATAAGGATTTACCAAGTGGACTCCTTAAGAGTCCTTACTAAATTAGCGCGCACAGGACTGCGCTGCATTATGTATGGCACACCTATGCCAGTTACTTTCATTCCATTAGACACACTTGAATACAATACAATACGCGTTCCCACTCAATCTCTCAGTGGGGTAGCCGATGCCAGTCTGATTACGGACGTAAACACAATACACTACACGTTTCCAATCGATATTCAATTCCTATTGGCGCTTAGTCTAGGCCACAGAATTGTGGTAACCCCAGCAACCCTCAATGTCACGCGTAAAATGTACCTTGGACCCAGTTCAGTGGCCGCTGACTTCCCGAAGTGTGATATTGATACTGTAAATGCGGCCATAAGATTTGAGAAGCCTGCGCTGCAATATAATTGCGCTGCCCAAGATCATGCATAATCGTATACCTAGAGCACCGGTGAGCTGATTACTTCACTGGCATGCATATGAAAGGACTTACACCCAGTACCGACAACCAGAGCCTCCCCCAGACATCTCATACTTGTGGCGGCCGAGACTGTAGATAGTTCTGGATACGTGGCACACTTGGATACCAGGACCGACCTGAAAATCCCAGTGTGAGATAGCGGAATTCGTCAGGCCATATGTGTGATCCGTCCATTCGAGTATTCCAGTGGGATCGTCGTACTCGGCCCTCATATTGATGCGGACAGAACCAGTGTTGTTTGCCAAGATCAAGTATATAGACCAATGGTTGTCGCTTGTAGTAGGTCCAGCAGGGCCCGTGGTATGGACAACAACTCTGACCTGAGTAACAGATCGCTGGTCTTGTTGGATAGTAACAGCGTTAAGCGGTGACATGATGTTGCTACAGGATCTTTGGGTGTAGAAGCTCAATGGCAATAGAATAGCTACACATCGGAAGGAAAGTGACGTGGACTAGGTCGGGGATTCGAGTTTTATAAATACACTGTCGTATGCGATGCCTGCTAGAAAATAAACCAGCTGTACGTATGAACTCATTTCTTTTTCTAAAATGAAGCAAACTTGCAAGAGTGATCTAAGCGCTATGAACTCTTTTGGCGCAAAAATATGAATCCTATCTACGTACTTCCTGCCAAAATGTAAGGTGGAGAAGTAGCAAGGTACGGTTTACTATACTTGCAGCTCTAACTTTCAGAGTCTGATGACAAATTGAGGATTACGATTTGGATTATGCCGCAATTGGGTCGTCAAATCAACCACCAATGAGGTGAACGCACGGCTTGGTGCCTAAAGATAGCTGTAGCCATCACGTGCGGATCGGCGGGGCTTCACCAATTATTTACAGCTGGCAAGAGCGTATATTTTTGAGCCGGATACATGATTGGCTAGTTAGGTACCTTAAATGTGACTATTGTACAATACTCCAAGTGAGATGAGCGGGGACTTTCCACCCCGGTTGGAACGGCTCAGCTTGCAGTAGATCTTTAAATAGTTTATAGATACGCTGACAAAAGAGTGCCTGATTAGGCTCCACAGCCATACGCTGCCCAATGACCCCATCCACGTTGTCAGAGATGTCGCTGCAGCCTCATGTCCACGGCACATGGCAAAAGCATGTCAGCTCGCAGGTCTACGTCGAGCCAATGGACGACCAATCTATGGGTGACGATGGACGATTCGGATTTTTGGCGTTCCTGAAATCGCTCATCAGTCGGGACACGCTCGCCTTGTTGAGTCCAATCTCCCACGGCTGAAATGTCTCCGGAAACTTGATGTGTTCAAGATCAACGAGCATCACTTTGCTCTCACTGTAGTCTTTGTTGTAGCAGAAAAGAAAATTGTCCAGCTTTGGATCCCAATGGACAGCTCCGTGTCTGGATAGTTCGCCAAATGCTTCCTGTAGTCGAGCTTCCAGAATATCTTCCGGAACATCATCGTTGCTTCGTGCAAGATTATTTAAGGTCGTTCCATCTATTTCGGAGATAAAAAGAGCTGGAACGCCGTGAAAGAGGTCTTCTCCTAGGAACTGGGGAATCACAGTTCCTTGCAGGTCTTTTAATCTCTCGTAGGCTAACTTCTCATTCTTGAACTCTCCCTCCCATCCTTTTTTTTGTTGTTTCACAACGATAGGTCGTGAAGCACTTGCCGGCTCTTCGGGTTCCAGGCGATATACCGTCTCCTTTCCTGAGGCTAGTTGCCTCGTCGTCCTGGCGCTAAGAGTACGGTCGCCTATGCGGAATTGCATGATTCTATGTGCAAGAGCAGGGTAATGAAAATAAAGGAGAGAAAAATTGCAAACATTTAGAAATTGGAATCGACAGCACAAATTAGAACATTGGAGTGTTTATATCTCTTGTGGATAGAACACGCTGAATTCCAATCTACATTCTTAACCATTACCTGTGGAGCTTTGCCAGTCTACTTCTGGTTAGGCGGAATGGGACATACCCACTTAACGATCGATGTTGAACGGTGTGCACGGTGTAACTAGTTATGTTTCGGAAGTAGCGGTCCTGTGATTTGACAAAATATATAACGTAGTGCTTGAATGAAACTATTAATCAATATATTGTTTTTGCTAGTTTGATGCATCAGATTAATGCAAGGTTACGCCGCTGTTAGCTACCTTAGAGCTATGGAAGGGGAACACGGACAGAGCCAATCGGCGTTGGATAGCTACACACTTATGATTACAATCGACCCATAGATTTGGCCGACCATAACATCCGCCTTTAGTAGCCAGATATCAAACAGTTTGTTGTATCACTGATCAACCTATCACCAACTCTCCATACCCAAGAACCGTGAGTCTCCATCGTTCCATTTCGTCGTAGATGGTTCGTATAGTTGAAGTCACGCTGATATCCACGCGGGTGCGAGTCATATTCTTTATTATGGTTATCCACCCATACCGGATTTCCTGACCAGTATTTGTATTTCCTCCTATATCCATCTATTGACACACTTTTTCGGGTTCGCACCAAATTCCCCGTGTCATCTGTCGTGCTTTCGAGAGTTGCGCAAAGACGTATCCAGCCTCTCCACGCAAGCCTGTACAATGCGTAACCTATGGTACATTGGTTCGGTGCTTGATTTTCCCGAGGAATAACGCAGCAGTCAATCGGGCAGTCCATTTTCTTAATGCTTTCAGGACTTGTCGCCCGGAACTGCACAATCACTGCACTTCTCGAGTCGAAAATGAATATTTGAGGACACTTATAATGCCAAGCATATCTATCAAGAACCACAATTAGCCCATAAGTAAATATGTCCTCCAGACTCTAACTTACGCTCTGAGTTCTTGTTGGAGATTTATAGTCACCGGACTAGGAACTTCTTGATAGAGCCACTCACTTCCTCTAATGGCTCGACATCGTTTCATTTCTCCTATCATCGCGGGCATTTCAAGTGATGGTTCTTGATGAGCCATCGTCATCTGGAAATCGACGACCTTTATCCTTGACGTTGAATTGGTAGATCCTACTTGTGACCGCGACCATAGTTTAGGACCGCCAGTTTGAAGTTCACCGGATGTCATCCTTGATATTGCTGCACCGCCAGAGAATGCCAAGGATATCGGCAAACTGATGTTCAGATTAAAATCCATCGTCACATCACCTTCACTGGACATCTTTTGTAAAATCGAATTCAGGATATATGCAGGAGTTTCGAGTCCAACCGAAGCGGCATTTGACAATACTGATCCAGGACCCAGCATTTCCTCGACAGCTGCATATGTCGGAGGCCAAACTCTTACTTGTTGCTGCAGAAAAGGAGCAAATTCCTCAGTCCATGCTTTCCGGGAGGGCGTTGGTTCAACGTCATAATCAATTGGAGCAACGCTATGAGTAGTCAGGAGGTTTCTTGCTGTGGTGGCCATCTTGATCCTATTTGGTATTATGAACTAGTGAAATGCTGGGGGAGGTTCTTATAATGAGTAGATAATTCTTTAGTGAGATAGTCTTGAAGTGATTCAACGAGATTCTTGTCAGAGGCACGTCTCGAGTATATAAAGAGCCGGATGGATAGATGACATAGGCTGAATATTATATCACTAGCCATAGCCCTGTAGCGTTATCGGCCCATGAGTTGGTGAATATTTCAATAAGGTTGGCTTTCTAAAAAGCTCATAATACAGTAATTCATCTCCACGATCGCCGCGCTCAGGCTAGTAAGAGATATCCATGCCGTATGAAAATCGTACAAGGCTCCCTTCAGGCTACTAATGTGGGTTACAGCAGGATGAATCTGACCACCGAATCTTGAAATCCCACATATATGCCTTCTTGTCGAACATAGTAAACATGTCCAAATTGACAGCCAATAGAAAGAAGGCGTGAATTAAATGTTCGGGTAGCTATGATGACGTGCAGGCATTAGCGTACTCGTACTTGACGTAGAAAAAGGCGCTAATAAAAGTGGTCTGAGGACTGAAGCAAGTTGGTATTAGGGTGCGGGTTTGGCGACACGGGTAACATCTATTTGGGCATCAATGTCCCATGTCGTTGAGATCACGTGTTCTCAGGCTTACCCCACCTTATGATGATTACTTTTTCTTCAGTTTGCGACAATTGATCACCATTTCAATACTCGTTAAGTCGGAGTATACTCGACCTCATTTAGGCGTTAAAGACTTGCTCCCATCATCGGTCGGTGGTGCGACGTCAAGGATGGAAGAGATTGCACAGGTGGACATCAGTCAAACGATCGCAGACATGAACGACTTAATCAAGAACGGAAACGTAATTCTTGGTCAAAAGTTCGCATGGGGTCAGCTGTATGGTGGCAAGTCCATGGATCTCCTGAAAGGGGCAGCACAGGAGAAATTATCAGTGATAAGACCAGTCGTATGACGCACTCATAAAAATTTTTATTGCCTAACTAACTATTGATCTTATCAAAGGCACACATTTTACCCATGCGCGTCACGCAAAATCTCGTCCTGGACAAATGGTCCCAAAGTCGAACGATAATTACCATGGAAGAAACGACGACCATTGAACAAGGGGATGGGGATTTACAAACACAAAAGAAAGGGTCTTTGGTGAATCTAGACAAGACTGCCGATCCGCCTAGAATCACATCACTCAACGGCAAAGACCATGTGGATATTGTAATGGTGGAGTGGGCATAATTTTTCAAGTCGATACAATAGAATGGAAAGTATCAATCCTGGCATTGGCTTCGGCAATCAAATCTTCAAGGGTTCGGGGTGTAGATCCGGACAGTGGTAATGTTGCTCGCTCCGGGGGTTCGTGATGGATGGAGTAGCTCGAATTAATAGCCTCGTACATGTTGAATGACACACTATTTGTATCAGTCTGCCACTGGAAGTTGGCTTCATCGTCTATGGCTTGACTCATATTGAAAGGTACGCCGGTTGTGTTTGTTTGCCAATAGAGATTGGCTTCATCATCTATGGCTTGACTCATATTGAAAGGCACGCCGGTCGTATTTGTTTGCCAAGTGGAACTGGCTTCGACATCGATAGCTTGATTCGTATTGAATGACCTGCTATTTTCTGGGAATATGTCCAGTGAATTTGGTGCGTAAGCCGGATTTGGACGGTCACGACTTTCCTCTTCCATTGTAATCATGTTCTCATCATGATAACAATTTGTCACATGCGTATCTTGCAAAGGATTGCTCTCATCATTGGCCACAAGTGAATCATTTCGGTAAACAAAGCGCGCACTGTCGGGTACAGAAGAGGGAGTACTTTCCTCGGTGTTCTGGATGTGAAATGTCGCTGAACTTGAATGGATTTGTCTAACCATCGGACTGACAACTAACCCATCTGCAGAGCTCTCCGACGATGAACGCTGGGTATTTCTCGTGTCGTGAATCGAATTATCAGTAGCCCCTTGAATACTTGTTGCTTCATGCGATACGTGAGTTCTTGATGTGGTTGGTTGGCCGTCTCGTATAGTGGAAAGGAGCGAGGCTGCCTCTTGGGTCGACAGCTCATTGACGTGAAGATCTTGAGCTGGCCTTGAAAATTCATACCCGCCCGGAAGAGTTTCATCTTGTGGCTGGTCTGAAGTCGTTCGTGGTCTGTGAGGACAACGACGTTTGGAGCGAGCGGATGTATCATCACTCCTGGTGGTGCGTCCTCTTCTGCGACTCCGCTTTGGTTTTGTCTTTTCTGTGTTGAAAGATATGAAAGATATATGCACTGGTATCCTCATATTCTTGGTCTGTTCTTTCGCATTGTCCACAATTTGGTTGACGACGTCGTGCGCTGTCAGATCATTCCATATCGAACTTGCGTGAATATTAACTGTCGCCAGCAATTCTAGGACCGAATGATTAGGCTCTTTCAAGGTATAGTATCTTTCATAGCTAGGAAAATGTCAGCTAGTATGCTCGGGGCGAAGGAAGGGTTTCAACGAACTTTGTGCGACCAATCAAGGGAAGATAAATGATACAGCCTCTGCCTCCCAGATCTTCAGCAATGGCACGATAGGAGTCACCACCGCGAATCCAATCTTCGGAATGCTTGGAAAACGTTTCATAGCCACTGGCTGAAATAAGTCCAGAATAGCGTAAAAACTCCGCGACTTTGGCATGATCAGTGATTTCAGGACATAGGTGAACGCGGATTTCTGATATTATAAGCAAGGAGAGTCGCCAATGAATTGAAAGAGTCACTATATCAATATTGGTTTTTGCAATGGTTTCAACAAGAGAGTCGAGAGGAAAAGAAGCGCTCTCAATCGATGATGAATCGTTTGAAATCGGATTGCAAAATGCTTGTTGACTTGAGCGCCAGCCCCAAATCGTGTCCTTCTGATCATCAAGGAGCTCTATGCACTTGTTATTTCTTTTTAGCTGAGTAGAGAGACGATTCGAATGTCCTTTCCAGCTTGTCGGCACAATTCTTAAAATATCGAGAAATTCGGTTGCCAATCCCTAGATCACATTAGAATATTCGCTTTCATGTCATTTTGAACTTGTACCTCGTCTTTCTTGATAATGTTATCGGCTTCTGTATCATCAAGAGCGTCAATCTTGTCAGCGAGGTCTCGCAATTTGCGACTTATTTCTTTCGCCATGTGGGCTTTCTACGCATATGTTGCAAGCCTTGTCACCAAGAGGAGATTGATAGAATTCACGCGTGAATTCTATCAGTCCAATTTGATATTAGTGTTACTAACTAGGGATTTCTTAAAAACAAGGCGAGCGAGTTGCATTTTTCAATTCTGGTTAGTGCCTCGGCGTGACGAAGAGGAGGAGGTGCATTAGCGATCAGTCTGCAACAACGCAACGGAATTAGCTCAGGAATGAAGTATCCAAGCGCGCATTCTGGCTGAGGACTAGCTCGCGTTTACACAACATAGAGGGTCTGATCCATCACGTGGTAAGCCATCCTACTCAAATTAATGGGATACTCAACTGCTTCTCCCATTCTAGTTTCGAGTTTGCACTAGTAAAACCCTGAATGATATACGCCACTCGTATGCGGAGGTGGTGGGGTGTAGTAAGGCGCACCCATTCCCTCACCTGCGATGAGAGTTTCAGGACTCTTTCTGTGGGCCGTGTTAACTGATCAGCTTACCTTCTTTTTGGCAAATTATCAGAATCGCGCACAAAAGCGTGACTGAAAGTAGTGGCTGCATTAGTGCAACACTGCCTCCATACGACACTAGCGCGATCTCCGTGCATAGCGATTTAACCACTCAACTTCTCAACCAGGGTGGCGCCTAGCTACGCCAGATGCTGTTGGCTTCACCAGACAGTGCATTACAACTGATATCTTTTTCTCTACCGTGAGCACATCAATACCAAAGACAAGAGACAGGTGGACAGGAAGTTGATTGATTGAAGCCAACTCACATGACTGATCTCTGAAAACTACTATGTTCAAGCTTTGTCAAAAGACCTTCAGGCTTCCCAATTCTATAAGACGTGCCATCGTTCCCAGCTAGACAGCATGGCATGACACAGAGCAGCCCCATTCGTGATGCCGTACATAATTGATTCCCCACGGACGTCGCAACCACCCATGACAGCTATAGCGGATGCGATAGCAGGAGGGCATTATCCCAGCCCAACCCCGACCATCGCGTTCTCAGATGATGGAGCGGAGAGCTATCAGTCCAGCCTCACTGCGCCTTCCCTCGTACAGGATGCAGAGCTTCAGGCGTTGTAAGTTGTTAATCACCATGAGTGATGATGATATCCGTCTAATTACAAGTGAAGTGCAGCCCTGAATCATCCTGCCGTCCAGGCGGCTTTTCGGTAATATTAGCTTTCCAAAGCCATGTTGGTCCCACGCTAAAATGATTGTCCAGCGAAAGAGATAGAGAGATAGAGGGGCTGAAAAGAGAAATTGACAGGCTGAAAAATGAATATGAGGAGTCTAAGTTCATTTCTGACATGATTACGGAATATGGTATGTGTCTATTAGACTCTATAGCTGTGGAATAGCTAACAGTAAAGAAGTGAGGCGGAACGAGAGGGAGTGAAGAGATGAAGATCAAGGGTTTAATATGTGATCTTCCTTATTGTTTAAATTAGACCAAATCAGCCAATGGAGAAAAAAATATATTGTACTTGATATACGTATTCTGTATGGATATAAGTATTTCCTTTTCCTACTTCTTACGGGAGAAAGATTACTAGGTGTAAGAGTCTCTGATATTGACGGTAATCATGAGTCGGACCAGTGAATTTCAAACGACCAGCAATGATAATCGTGTTCAGACAGCTATGGACACCCTTCGCTCCCGCAATCCTCAACTCTTCCTCTCTACCTTTTGTCTTGGAAAATGTGCCAATGATTCTCGCAACGATACTCACCTCTCCTACGCACAGCCGTACCAGTTTCTTTTCTTCGTGTGTCATAACTGTCAGACGAGTGGTAAAGAGCTGGATGTGGCTGCTACGATGCTTGAAAAGTGTGAATTAAGGAGGATTGGAAGAGCGGTACTTTGCCGGCACTACTGGTTGTGATCAGATCAACACTCGGCGTTCTAGGACACAGCCCGACTATCAGCTATACTGCATGCTTAGTGAATTATGAAAGAAACCATCACACGTTTCATTCGTAGGAATATCAGCGTCGCATACTTAGAAGACGTGATAGGACTAGGTAAGGACGATGGAGCAGATCATAGCTTCCACTTGATATATCATGGTAGATGATTTATGCATAATCCATTTATATTATATATAAACATCAGCCTTGTCCTACTATCGCTGCAACTTGACAGAGATAATCAAGACACTTAGCGGTCTCAAACTCAACCCTTCTGAAGTCAATGAATTTTCAATTACTACATACGCCGCGTGCCTTTTGAGCGGTCATTGATCTTCCTTCACCCGCATATTTCGAACATGGATCTCGAACCTCCGGTCTTGTTAGATCACAATAATGCGTTAGAGGCCCTGCCGCCTGGGGACAGTCTAGACATGGGGGTGAAACACCCAGAGGATTTTTTTTGCCACAATACTACAGAAAAACTGCCGCCTGAAGATCTGGATTTAGAGAGACAATGCACTGGACCTGGAGACACGAGGCCGAATTGGTGGAGACGGATATGGGGAAGGATTCTTTCCCTGATTTTCAAAACCGAAGCGTCAGCGGCCCTGTCTAGAGCTGATAGCAACATGTCGTCAACGCCCAATACGAGAGTCCACTCAATTCAACCAACCATCGAGGCCATGGAGACAAATTTGGTGGAGCAAGAGGCAACCTTTACAGCAGGTCTTACGCGAGCCAAACCCGATTCGGAGAGTATACCGACTTTCGAAGAGACAATCAGTGTCCGCTCACCCCAGCCTCTGCCTCCGCCTCCACCAGATACTCACGACCCCCATCAAGACGGCTTATTGGATGACCGCGAACTGGCAGCTTCTTATACAAGTGTCCACTCAGATCAACCAACCATCGACACCGTGAGAGAGGCAAATTTGGCGGAGCCATCAGCAACCTATACAGATTTACCGCCGTTCGACAAGACGATCAGAATCAACTCACGCTCACCTTCCCCTCCACCTTCATCAGATACGCTCGAAGACCCCGGTCCAGACGGTCTATTGACTCGCTCCCAACTTATTGATCTAGTTTTATTTATTAAGAATGCCGGCTGCATCTCTCCACGGATTTCATCTGACAGGTCAACTGCAAGAGAGAGAGACTCAACAACAATCCCACCATATATGTATCAACCGCACTCTGAGGTCTGTAAGAATACAGATAGTATATAATTTGGATTCCCATCTATTTTTGTGAATTTCCGTCTTTTTATCATAAAGGCTCGTTTAGGCCTTCGTTTATTGATCACAAATACTCGCTCCTCAATTACAATTTCATATGAAAGTCCCGATGTCTACACCAGTGGTACATGTCAGTTATCCCCTCTCTCACCTGCGGCTACGGGACTAAAATATGCACAGCTTCTCAGAATTTCGCCCTTCACCGAAAATGAATGTATTGCAGATGCGGATCTACGCCAAAAAACTCCCGAGAGGTGGTTTTCTGAAATGCCGCACGTGTCACAACCTGGCTACAAGAATATGGATTCGACTGTCACCCAGTAGTGCCAGTAGGATGTGGCTGGTATTGCCTTTTCGATCTCAACGAAGAGATAATAAAGGGGCTTATTAAAGCAGGAACTTGCGAGCCCTTCAATAAGAACAACACTGAATTACCTTTTCTCGATTATATGAAAGTTCAGCAAGGATTGGAAGTCAAGACTGTCCAATTGATGGAGTTACGTCTGTGTTTATCACTTTTCTGCGGGTATGCCAAAGAGATCGATCCAAAGGTACTCCGCTTTAGAGACGTTTTGAGAGCCGAGACGGAGATGGAATTGGCGAAAGAAGGACAGGCAATGAAGTAGGGGGTGGTCAAACCGGTTGCGCGTTGAGAACTTGCATGCTAGTGTTTGTGTACGTGATATGCTCCATGGGCTAGTCGCACAATCTCGGGATAGACATTATGATTACTGCAACCGCGTGGACAGTCTAGGTAGATAACAGGCCCACAATTTACGCCTCATCGTACGTTTTAGCCTATGTTTCCTATGTCTTTACTGTAGCTGACAGTTATGCTTCGGGTACTCTCCGATCAAGCTATCATTATCCCATTCAAATTATATATGTTCGATGTATCCCACGAGTCTCCATGGTCATTTACATTTAAGACCATCCATTTTGGCAAATTTTCAATACTCCAATATCATCCCTTTTGCGATCTCATATCAGATCATACGCGTCATATCGTTTGTCGAAAGTACAGTGACTCGCCAATTGACGCCAACATGTTTTCATCGTATTATTTCAAGTTGGTCAACGATGGGTTGAATTCAGCCCCTCATCACACAGATAGTGAATGCCAAGCTCGATCAGGTTTTCTGTCAGATCAAGATTTGGAGGGCTTCCAGTCCGCTCTCAACTCGTTGGACAACAGTCTCAGAAGAACGGGCGAGGTAACACCAAGAACCTCTTCCAGACTTCAGGACTCTGCCGATAATGTCGATAAAAGACTCGGTAAGCAGGCTTCCATTTCTATTTTCTCAATGATAACTCATTCATGATTCTAGCATTGGTTACATTAAGCCTAGATGCGGAACGTCAGAAGACAGAAAAGGAAATTAAACTGGGAGCACAAATCCCCGCCATCAACAGAGTCTTGGACATTTTATACATGGTGTGTGAACACGGACCCAAAGGCAAATGGGAGATTCAGCGACGAGGCAGATTGGAAATACACGTATACAACGCACAGAATGAGCCTTTGGTCTTCTACTACAAAGATGAAAAGAGGGATAAGATAGATTGGGTGGTGGCCAGTGACTCATTTAACAAGGATGAGCCGCAGCCACTCAATAAGCCGCCTCCCAATGAATGGATTAGATGATGTAACTAGTATAGAACGCTTTTGACTCAAATATGGGCATGGGGAGGCTTCGATAACCAATCCACTCATACGCGGCCGCTCTAATGGGAATGAGAGTGTACTGCGGAGACCCGAATTTCGTTGCTCATTTGAACCATCTTTCGCTTAGATCAGAAGAGACTAAAGTAGCTGGGACCAGACTATTAATTGACGCTCTGGGATAAACGTCCGAATCATAGTCAGGGCGTATCCCTGACCGATATATAAAAGAAATGTGTACGCCATGCATACATGGTGTAGGATGCAGCCCAAATTCAAATCCAGTGCGTCAAGCGAATTCTTCTACCCCGACCATGCAGCCTACCGAAGCTATCGAAGTCAAGACCGATATCACAGTGTCCATCTGCAATGGACAGCTCGGTGGCCCAAGCTACTCTGCCCTATGCGCTCTGCCCTATGCGCTAGTCCGTCGGATGAAGCTACTCCGTCCGAAACGAAGCTATTCTGTCCGATGCGAAACGTGTATGTAAACATCAATCATCCAGTCAATATTTGCTGATGACTATCACAGTGAACACCGCATACTACCGAAAGCGAATGATTTCCTCATGCATCTCCAGCATCATCATCGACGCATTGACTCGAGAACGACCTGCCATCTCTAACGTTGATATCGAGAAAGCGATAGGGTCCCGCAAGGAAACAACCCTATGCAAATCTAGGCCCATCCGGATTGGTCTACCAACTCTTTGCTGGTGCCTCCTGCTTGTTGTTTGTGTGATACGATTTCTCATGTACTTAGATTCCTTGCTTATCTTACTGCACAATCTGGGCTAGGTCCCTCTTGAATTTAGAATATTCGTGTCATCGTGGACCAAACATTGAAGATGCAGAACAGATCCAGAGTGAATGCAAAGCTCTTCGACCAATGTCCTTGGTATAAGTATGGGCCACCTCTCGCGCCAGCAACTCGACAACCTCTTTCCAGGTAGTTATACTTATCAACCGGGAGGGAAGACTCTTCTGTAGTCGGCCATTAGCTTCATCCAATTGGTCACCTATGTCCGCCAAGCAAAAGACCCACTATATACCCCGCCCAGCATGGAGACACAACAGGTCCGCCACGATTACAGTTCGCAATGGGAAGCGATGGAATTTCAAGGTTATGCAACCATACATGGGAGCGCGGAGCCTCCGAAAGAGCTTCGCGAGTTTATTTTAACAGAGATTACGAAATTACCTCGTGTAGAGGTTGAGGACAGCCCTCTCTATTATATCGAACCTGATTGGAACACATATTTCTGGGCAAAGACAGAAGAATACGTGCAATTTGGAATAAATGTAACGTTCTTCGAGTGCAGCATATATGCATAGACCACTAATTCACCGATAGTATCGCGCTCATTACCATCTAAACCTTGACGGCCTAGATCCACCTGGAAAGATCGATCTCGTTCGGGTGGTAGGATGGCGAGAGACCGAAGTGACAAGGACCACTTACATGCTTGGACCTCAAAACTACCGCACGGGGAATGCCATGGTGTTGATCCGACCAATCGCGGAGCATGTCACTTTGGAACCCATTGCTGGCTCCCACCGCATGACCAAGTCGGAATTCGACAAGAGTGATCACAAACCTACTACGGTGCACGTGAGACGCAACCAAGCGCTTGAAGCAAGGTCCACCCTGTGGACGCAGTGGGCAGACTCGCCCAAATCGGATGAACTCCTTTTTGCGGTTGTAGTGTATACCAATGGCCCCGCTGACGTACCGGATGAGGGCGAAGATTTTCCGGGTTGTGTTAAAGAGAGTGATGTGGCGCCGTTCATGCGTTATTGAGTTCAATGGCTTGTTTTATATCTTGCTTTTGATACACTTGTAAGTCGGAGCTAAGCCTGTATGCGGCCTCCGTGACTGTTGGGAATTGCCCGAACAATCCGAGAAGTTGAATCATTTGGTAGATATCTCGGGCTTGCATCAGTTCCAGACTTCGAACGTTCCGAAACATAATGAGAGAAATACCCGGACAGTCTAGACCTCTTTCAATCGCCAGTAGTTTCCTACCAATGTCCAAAAAGGTCTTGATATGTCTCGATTTTTGGACGATACCACAACTTTCCACATAGGCATTGACATGTGTGTTGATTCGATCACCACTCTCTGGTATCAAGGGGGCATCAGGAAAGAGTTGCACGTATCTCAAGGCGTGGCGTCGACATACAATCACCAAAAGGAAACAAATCTTTGGCGACAAATTTCTGGAACCCAGAAGTTTTGCCTCGAGATCATGGCCCCGGGACATCGGGGTTAGAGCCCGAGTCCATACATAGCTGTAAAAATGCAAGGTAAACTCCACATTTTTGGTCACTTGAATCAAGTAAGTGTAGCATGGTAGATCTTCGTAGGGAAGCGACTGTACGTAGGGTAGAATTCGGAATCGCCCAATAATCCAATTCTCCATCGCGACTCGAAAAGGCATGAGGTCTTCGTCAAGCGCTGCGTACAAATTCCGCAGACAGACTTCCAGGACTGCTCCTGTCACGTTGATTGGCGAGATTGGAAACCATACTTGTTGTGATAATTGCGCATCGAGACGTCGGACGCGATGGATCAGCAGAGAAATAGCGGCTTGTGATTTCCAAGCCAGCGCCGTATCCACTTGTGCTAGAATTGAGAGACTTTCTGACACCGTGCTCATGATGAACGAATCGGTTCGCCTATGCTAACTTTTGGCGAGCTCATATGTTGTGACGATATCCACTCCCACCGGCCAGACGCTTGGCATTATATGTTCGTCAACGGAGCATCGCAAGTACAGACTAACCTAATTTAGATACCTGCACGGTACCCATAATGAATAGTTAGATGCTTGGCATTCCCATTCAAGATCCGTCAAACGGTGTGAACCTACCATCATTGGTCCAAATCGAAACGCTCACTAAAATCATCTTGAGTCGCGATTCGAGAATGTCTCGGCGATACCGAGTCTATACCTCTCAATTGCACCAGTCGCCGTCAAATGGGAGAATGCTGTCCTGTGAATGGATGGCCAGGATCCCATAATCCAAGGCCATATTCAGATAGTGAGCGCACATGCCCTTCTTTCATTAATAGTAAAACAAATCTCTGGTGGGACGATAAAGATGAGAAACTCCACCTTGACAAATGATAAGCAACTACTTTGAGTAGCGTGCCACCAACTTCATGAGGTGTTGCTCGAAGTCTAGGGGCATTTTCCAAAAGCGGAGAGTACTGAACAGTGGATCTCCTAGCAGACCCCATTGGCTAAACCAGAGTTAGCTCTAGAACAGCTTCGCTTCGCCTCCGAATCAGCCTTCGCATTTTGTGATTGATGGTGCGTAAGCTAACCCGGTGATTACGAGAGGCATGCAGGGGAGAGTTCTCCACAGCATGTGTTATACATTAGCGGATATAAATGGTCCAGCATGTAGTCTGCCTCGCAGCCTCGTACAACAGAACCGTCGCCTTCTCAGCCTTTTTCTCCGCCATGTCGCAGTCAGATCTTTCATTAGACGATGTTGATGAAGGGTGCTGCTCGGATACGAGCTCGACTATGTCCTTGGACCTTGATTATGCAGCTGAGATTTGTGACAATGCCGAGGTATGAGCGTTCAGGGGGGTGCCATGCATAATTTGGCTAATGAAATCCTAGTACTTGTATGCGATTGCTGCAGATATACACAGTGTGCTGCCCGCTGACCAAAATAGCTTATCACATAGTCTGACAGAGCAAGACCGTCTGAATGATGTGGGTATTTCTCCTTCTTGAAGCAATCTTCTTCGCTAATTATTAGACATGGAACAGGTGAACAACTCAGTGCGATCTTCTCACGAAGGTGCTAAATCAAACGTCCAGAGACCAGAAAGAACTGCAAGGGGCACTCCACGCGTGCAATATCGATAATCCTCAAAACATCTTGGAAATAGGCTGCGGAAACAGAGAATGGGTGACAAAAATTGCGGAGTAAGCCAAGGCGTGTTTCCGAAGGGTTTTTACTCATATGTCTATAGCAAATATCCATCAGCCCGCGTCATCGGATTCGACATCAACCTCTTCTTCCCCGTCTGGGTGCCACCGAATTTGGAGTTGCATCTGGGTGACCATCACATCCATTTGAATTCTTACAGGGACGGTTCGTTCGATCTGATCCGCATTGGTTATCTGGATGGGTAAGATATGAGGAGTCTACTCAAGATCTTGAGCCTTTAGCTGATTGGCTTATGAGTTGTGTTCGCGATTGGGACGTGCTATTGAAGCACGTATACCGCATGCTCAAGCCGGGAGGTTATATCGAATGTCTGGAGCAGAGTCTCACCATCGAATACGGAAAGAAACGGGATGTGGTCTATCTCGCTAACTTTTTGGATGAACTTCGCAAGGCGTCACAAGACCGAGGCACGCCGCTTGATGTGGCGCCTCGACTTCCAGATCTTTTGAGAAAGAGAGGTTTTGCGATAAAATTTCAGGAAGCGAAACGTCTCTCTATGCGAGAGAACCGTGACCTCGAACGACGTAGATTCAAGGCCTTTGCAGAAGGACTGTTGGCTGCCGAT
The DNA here is from genome assembly GCA_038993655.1 of Talaromyces verruculosus. Classification (NCBI taxonomy): domain Eukaryota; kingdom Fungi; phylum Ascomycota; class Eurotiomycetes; order Eurotiales; family Trichocomaceae; genus Talaromyces; species Talaromyces verruculosus. The sequence continues at coordinate 9,612 of JBBVQN010000084.1, read as the reverse complement.
CCGGTCGATGTGACTGTGCAAGCTGCCCTTGCCGCAGACCAGTTACTGGACGATGACCATGCGACACTGTGAGTCTGCAACAGCTGAGATTCATGATGCCAGCTAACTTTATAGACACTGGGTGTCCGCGCAAAAGCCTTGCATCGTATACAGTTGTTCCTAGGAGCGTGAAAAGCAGAAAGAGCGGTTCATCAAGATATACAAATTTTTACCGAGAGGGATGCGAGGAAGTTGAACCATTGTCTATATATACACTAGCTGCATTGTATGTATTTCTTATTTTCCACATCAATAGAGTCACGAAGGCTTTAGTATATTGGTAGCAGAGCAGACTTTGAAGAAGATCACGGTGCTCTAATAACATAGCTTTCTGCTTCAGACGTGACTTCTAAGTCGTTGCCTTTGTAAAGTCGTCTTGTAGATACCATATTCTCCAATTTGGGTCAAGAAACCGCAGTTTTCTAGAGCAGCTGCTGTGGCCGGATATTGCAAGTAAATATTTTAATTTGAACTTTGTACATGAACTACTGCATATCCTTCGAACAATAATACTGCTTTAGAACAACATGTCACTGGCATTTAGAAAGCGGGGTTACCATATTTAAGATTAAGTTAAAATCAAATAGCAGCTTCACTGATTGGTCAATCTCTAGGAGATAACCTTGGGTTCTTCTAGACGTCTGAAAATTGAGACTTTTCTATGTAACCTTGGATCGGCCAGCGTCTGAGGGGGACATGGCTCAGGACATACTAGAAGTGTAAATCACCGTGAAGACATAAAGCTGGTTCTCTTGAATTCAAGCACAATTTGACAATGAGTTCATAGGGGTATATTAAGAATGAACACTTTAGCATAATGTTACCAGCACGACCCGGAATTACCCTACGATTTCAACATATACTAAATACAGTTTGATGGTATTCCGAAGTTCTGGCGCTAAAATATTCCAGCCAGCCACTAGACCAATGAGTATACAGCTTGAACAAGGAATGTAGCTAGTGGATACTTTTGATTACACGTTGTGGCTGGTTAAAACTGCAGGGTTTGGTAGTGTACGAAATAGGAAAGTGGGAAGAGAAAACACTTGACAGTGAGACCCTCTCTTTCTCGCCAACAGTCTGGATCATAACTAATTTCATACTGCATAGTCACTGGTCAATGTATTGATTTTTTGGATGAGATCGGACCCTACTAGTAACTGTTAAATCTTTAGAGTTACTTTGAGTGTGAGTATTGAAGCTAGATTTTTGAGCAAATCATCACCTAAAGTTGACAGAAATTCTTCACAAGAAAGATGATTAGCCTACATGAACCGACTGATGCCTTACTCTGAAAAAAACTTCACGGGGCACTCCTCTCATTATATAAAGCCACGGCAAAATCGATGAACCTCATTCATGGTGTCATCCTCGATGGGCGCTTTGGTCTCTGAATCAAGTCAATAATCGACGTATAATTGGCTCATAAATATAGAAACTACCATGGTCAACTGTTCAATATCTTCATCGATTGGCTAGTATTAAAGGACAAACTAATACTCTCATCTCCGCTAGACTGTCTGAAATTTGAGGCTATGACTAGCTGGCTTGATTTGATGGGCCAGTGCTGGGTACGAGATACCCAAGCTGTGGCAGCTGCCATATTTATAAGAAGCTGTATGTCATCAGTTTTGCAGGAAACTGCAACTTCGAAATCTGTTCCTATCATGATGAACGGATGTCGCAGCAACTTCGAGATCATGGAAGATCAATCAAGTGAAGAGAACGATGGTAGCATGCACTTCTCCCGTACATGAGATCTTACTGACATGAGTAGAAATCCGGAAGCGATCTGCAGATTCGGCAGATGAGGAGCATAATAAGCGGCTGAAACCTGCCATTACATTTCCTCCGGAAAGGCGTATGCCACTCCGACGGCAGTAGGTTGCAACCCATAGCTGACTTTGGATTTGCTAACAATCATAGTGATATAACGGACATATTGAACCATGTCATTGGGGCTCAGAACAACGCAATACAAAGTTTGGTACAGGAGTATCAAAGGGAAATATCAGATCGTGACAACATAATTCAGCATCTCAAAACAGCTCTGAGTAAGGCTCGCAAAGAGGAGGATTGACAAGTTTTGTTCCCCGCGATATATATTCATTTCCATTCTATCTACGCTTTTCTTCACCTATTATGACTGGCTACATATCAGATCTGTCAGAGCACATGCCTCGACCTGTCGACTTTCACGGTCCGCTCTGACAAGAGCTGTGGATCACCTTCTTCATGTACGCCTTGTCAAAAAACACATGGGAGGAGAAGGTCAATTCATGCGGAATTGTGATTGTGATGATATCTTTGAAAGCACGTAAATTGCGTGGAATGTCTATGGTACCTGATTAGCTAGTGAAATCAATAATAGCAATTAGTATCTTAGATTCGAGCCAATTTCTCGGTGCCTTGTAGATTGAAAATCGGAATTCCATATTCCTAGCTGTCTAATACATTTATTATGTCAGGGGATGGGAGGACGCTCCATTCATTTGATGAGTGAGGCGTGTTTGCGCAATATGAGAGGCGTGCTGAGAATTGCCTAACGCAGTTTACAACTATGAACAGACGATGCGCGAGGAGTATACTAACAAAGCTACAATCACCCGCGGATGGTATACCTCGCGTTAATCGTTGCATGTACAAACCTCTAAAACCATCCATAGATCAAGGCTGATTGGAGATGACACCTTCTGTACTTGTGGAGTACCTAGTCCAGAAAGTACCCCGCTGCTCAGTTCGATGTACCAGCTGTGGATGTTCGAATATGGCTTAGGCCGTGTGAGTGGTTGGGTTGTCGGCTTTGTTCGGTATGCAGCGTGTAGGCTCGTTGGCCTTACGCATTGATACCTCAAAGCTCTTGCACCCTTGTTCAGATGTTGTCTACCAGTGATCCCTGTAATTGGCTCTCTAGCTTGAGGTTTAGTAGCTCTATGGGCCCACTAACCCTCGCGGGAAGGCCTATTCTGTTCCGGACGCCAGACACTTTCGAACGCCGCGACACCGCATCGTTTTTTCTAGACTCAATTCCTTTTTCTGAATTCATCCGCGCCGATCTCCAAATCAACAGACTGAGGCCCATGAAAAATTACGGGCGTTGGCTCGCCAAAGCGAAATTGTGACACGAGTAACTGGGCGGGTCGGGAGACTTCCGTCAACTGTCGTTCAACTTGCCATCCTTCAAGTGTCCTTGGGTAAGGCATATAGCTGCCATGCCGCCGTACCTGCCCCCCACTCCTTTGTGTTCTCATTCTCTTCCTCAATCACTATCCACGGTCTTGTCATTTACTCATTGGTCTTTCTATTCATTTCTACATCTTCGAGCTCTTCTTCACTCTGAAGTTTTTCAGGGACCGAAGCGAAATGATGACCAGAGATTCTCCAAGCAGCCAAAGATCAGCTATGGTTCGTAATCTTTCTTCTCTCTTCATATTACCATACTGAAGGCACTTAGGATGTTTTCTTCGCCGGCTTTGTTCCCACGCACTGGGCTTTGGTGTACTTTGACGAATCTGGACACGTCAGAGAAATGTCCAATTTGCCTCTACCTGTTTTCGACTTGCGTGCACGAGACGCCTTCGCATCCGCACAAGGTCTTATGCCGAAGGGGCAGAACTCCTTAGCTTCTCCGTATGAAGACTCTGACAATCAGGTTCCCCTAGAAATTGGGGACACGAAGAAAGTTACCGAGTTTTACGCCATGGCTTTCAAACGATTGCAGTAAATCAACTGTCGCTTGCTGGCTAAAAACTTTATCAAACTCATCGAGCCTCCTAAGCAGGTAAGGCACCCATACAATGGTGGAAGACGACTGGGCGGAGCACCTGGTGAGAGGGGAGACCCTGAAGACACAAAGCCTGAATGGTGGCCGCGCGATGTTATACACAAGGAACCCGACCATATCAAGAAAGAACGTAAGAACCGTCGATTATCCAGTGTCAATATTCCGATCCACTGACTAAGAACAGATCGTGTGAAGCTTCTCGTTCACCTGGTCCAAAACCTTCTTCCTATGGGAATCACAGCAAATCTACTCGAAGAGGCCGTCGGCGATACCAGGAGACACCTTGTACCTGAGAACAAAGCCGATGTGAAAGCTGCTATGTTGGAAGAAATAATCCGCGTCAGAAAGATCGAAGAGCGGTACCTAAAGAATGAAATTGGTATGTCTGGTAATCTTCGTTGAGCCAAGACACAGCGCTGATTGTGCCCAGATGGAACCACCCAAATCTACGTTACCGACCACGATGGAGCTAGGAGAGGGGAGGTCGAATCTGAAGATGAGTCAGAATCTAAGGTGATGACTCCTCCTCAGAGCGTCAGTTCCTCGCCACAGATGCAGAAGCGCGAAGCCTCTCAGAGCCCTTTAGACGTTACAAGTATGCCCCAGCATGTATCGCCACTGGAGACTACCTTGAGCTTTCAAATGCCCGCCGAACCAAGCTTTCTGAGACCGGGAGAGCGAACACCAGAATTCCTATCTACACAACCTGAATTTAGCCATCGTAACTTGGCTAATAATACACCACTAGCAGGTCCGCTGCCAACTCCCACTCATATCCAGTTGATGAAGCCCTCGCCATTCGCGGAGACCAGTCCAACAAACTACCTACACGCTGTTAGTCCGACTGATCAACAAGCAGATCCTTCTTTTATGGGTTGGTCTCCCGCGTTTCAGCAAAACATGTTTTTACCAGTCGACGACAGTAGCGGAGCTGGTCGTCAAATGCCACCGCAAATGGTGTATCCGTCATATGGACCATACTCTTCACCTCAAGAAGTTCCTCAGCCTTTTGCAGTTCCAGAAAGTTCACATCCTCGAGACTCTGATATGGCAAACATGTATAATCTCCCTTTGCGAACTGGTTCTTTGAGTCATCCATACGTTGTGCGTCACCACTATAGTGGTGATGTCAAACCAGGCATGTAGAGCAGTGTCGGACGTTTCACATTTCTGTGGAAGTTCAGCGATGCCCACAATATTCTCTCATTACCACTACTCCATGGGTCTCCATCCACGGTTATACGTACACGATATGAATGTTTCGGTCTGCGTTTCTGGCTATTCGGTTTCGTTTCCTTTCATTCAAATTACAAGAGCCTTGCTGTTTTTGCTCCCCTCTTCTGCTCACGTTTCTGCGGTGTTTTTCGTCTTTTGTACAGACCTGTTTACCGTTCGTGGGTCAAACAGATACGAAAAGAGGATTGGTCCAACGGTGCAGCCTATTGTTAGTTACGATTTTCTAAGACCTAAGTATCACCTGAACATTGTATGGTCATCTGTAGCCAGCAACTACCTCTAGACAATCAATATTCGTGAAGAAATTCTTGGACTCAGCTGATAGGAGTGGCCAGAACTAGGATACTACAGCACTAGATTTGTGAAAATAACTTGTTTACACGGCGCTCGAGATTGCACTAGTCATGCACTGTGGTGAAACTAAGTGGGCCTTGCATGCTGCGTATCACGTTGTTGAGAGGTTCCAATTCCGGAAATGGTCGAATAGATTCCTGCAGGGGCGATTGAGAGTGGTGGCAATTTAGTGAAGCCCACCCCCCACGCCTCCAGAGTATCTTTTCTCCGGTAAGTACGACAATACAGCGTGGAGTAACTCAGGAACTATCATACATCAGCCGTCCGGAACACGATGGAAGGAATCGTCGCAGGATACAATCTATACGCTAAGTACGTTATCTCCCTCTTTTCGATGGCTCTTTTTAAGACTAGTATAGGTGTCGAGAATGGGACGGTGACCGAGGTACCATTCTCCCATCGCTGAGTGTCGAGCAGTATGCACAATTCGTGTCGTCGTCAGCTCCTGAGATTCGACAATATCTGCTGCAACACATTGTTGATTGCTCTAAGCGAAGATACAACATCTGGTCACTTTGCAAACTGGCATCCTTGTGTCCATTTTATCTTCCCCGCGCTTTGGAGCATATACAGGAGACACCGCTAGATTTGGCGCGTTGGCTTGAAGCAATACGGAATGGCAACTTAGACCAGACGACCTACGCAACGTTGTTTCGAATTCTGCGTCTGTTATTGTCGAAGTCTCAGTCACACAAGGACGTATTGGATCTTGTTGACTCCCAGATATCGATACTTCATTGCCGCATTCGCTTGGATTTCACTCTGCCACTGCTAGTGACAACAAGTATATTCATAAAGCATCTGATGGAAAGAGACCCATGGAATAATAGGATCAGAGATCTGAAAATGATCAACACTCAATTCTCGACGACGGTCCCGTCTTTGGAGGAGTTCGAGACATCTTGCGTCATATTGCATGGTGTTCAGAATGATATCCCCCTTAGGAACTGTTATCTTCCAAGATCATTCAGCACTGCTGACGGGGTAGTCGATGAGAACGCTGACCTTCCTACATTTCAGCTACAAGCTGCGCGTAATATTTTAGTATGGTGAGTGGCAGACTTTTCCCACTGGGTTTGGATTTCATGTCTCATTCTAATCCTAGGATGGAGAATAATATTGATTGGTTTCACCACCTCCAGCCATCACTTGGTATTCCCACGGACCTTGCAGAGTTTCAGAAGTATCTCGCTACTCCACCTGCCCGCATACGTACCCAATATATCCTACATCTGCTCAGCGACAATGAGAGATTTCATCCAAGGCAGTGGCTCCTGTTATTGCACACATTGGCTGCTCTATGCCCATTGGGGTTCCCTACGGCTGGTGCACGAGGAGATCTTATTCTTCTCATTCACGCTTTTCACACGAATGAAATGACACCGACAAGTTTCAAAGTACTTCATCAAATACTAAGTATCACCACTTTTCATAATCCGCCATCAGAGCTCGCAGAAGATCTACAAACTATCCAAAAGCGGTCGCAGTGGACAGAGGGGGATTTTGAGGAAAGTCTGGCATCGGCTGTGTCTTACTTCCAAGAAATGTTCCAATTTCGGAACCAGTTTTATGGAATGGGGGTAATGCTGGCTGCTACGCACCAAGCTAAATCCATAGAACCATTGAAGTCCATTGCTACGCTATTGCGAGTGTTAAAATATCGTCAAGGATATCGAATCAGCAATTCGTCAGAGGACCAGGAACTTTTCTTAGAATCTCTAACGACTCACTCTTTTCAGTGTCCTTCAGCCTCAGCCCTTGAAAGCATGTCCTCAACTTCCTCCACTCCGCATAATGAGCGCCTCTCAGTTCTACCTTCATCTAAGTCTGCGGCTACTGGGTATGGAACTCCGTGGGAGGAGTGCAGGAAGGTAGATACGGCCCATATTCAAAGTTCTTTCATGAAGAGAGGTTGTTTCCACTAACATTGACCAGTCTTTTGAAGGCAGGTCCCAATCTGAAACACACTGCCGTATCCATACGATTGAGCGCCCATATTATTGTGTGGAACCTAACTGCAACAAGCGCTTCGCGCAGAAGTGTGCTCTACAAGTTCACCTGAGAGTCCATACTGGTGAGAAGCCTTTCGTGTGTGACTATATAGAAAAATGCGGCCAGGCTTTCTCGGATGTGAGTATCGACTTTCCAGTTTGACTAAACTCGTGGTTACTGATCAACAGTCTAAAAGTTATCGGGCTTGAGAAAGCATCGCCGCATACATAACCCTAAACAAATGGCAGAAAGACGGCTCATGAGGCCCCAGTGGTCCTGTGATCAATGCGGGAAGGTAGACACAGACAATTCTCATAGTTTCTTTTTCATAAGTATAATATGCTCACATTAACATTGACTAGTCATTTAGACGAAAGTCCGATCTCAACAGACACAACCGTATCCATACAGATGATCGCCCACACCATTGCACAGAACCTGGCTGCAACAGACGCTTCATCCAGCGCAGTTCTCTAACGCTTCACTTGAGGTCTCACACGGGTGAAAAGCCCTTTTTGTGCGACTATCAAGGTTGTGGCAAGGCCTACCAGGATGTGCGTATCAACTTTTTAAAGTATAACTCGTGGTTGCTGATCAACAGTTTAAAGAAATCGAGCTTGAAGAAGCATCGCGCCAAACATGACCGTGAACAAATACCTACATTGCAGACAAAATCCACAACCTAAAATATCACTCGAATCGGATCAATAAGTGGGTAATCCATCCTCCTATAACCTGAAATCTACATGTTACTGATCTGCGAGAGATTGAAGACGCGGACTTTCCTGTACAGGACCCGGAGTCTTTGCAACAACTGCCAGAGGACTTCCTAATCCGTGGCTTTCCTGAGTAGGCACTATTAGCCCCCAGGCTTCTCTGAGATGGCTGAAGATGACGAACGATTAACTGGACTTCAATTAGCGATTGTCCCAGGAACTCAACGATGCTTGTGGTTGCCGATGAAGATTTACCTAGGTACGTCTTTCCTTCATCAGCACTGACACTATCTTCCTATTCATAAGTTTGACTAATTGATTCTAGCTTAATTGTTGGATGTTGTACGACTCTGAGAAACGTAGATTCTCCGCGACTAAAATTGCGTGCGAATCCATCACACTATTAAAAAGATACCAGCTCCTTCCTCTCGATTTTTGCAGTTGCACTGGACTCTCTTAGTTTGGAATACTAGTGTAGCGCGAGTTGCATGGAACCCAGCCTCTTGATCTCTTTAGTCTGATTTGCTTTGTTGGCATCGCCGTCGTTCATAGTGGGTTGTTGTTGATAGCAGGAGTGACAGCCAGCTCCTTCTCATTTTATAGAAGTCTCAAACAAAGAGTCCCTGAAGGATCTGGTAAACTGTGATAAAACACGAAGTATGCAAGAATATCTAAGGCACGCCTTGGGTTTGAGCATCCCAGGATGCTAGAACCGGTTGGCTTTCTATCCCTAGTATGATTAGCCCGGCAATCCTTGCCTTAGCCTGAGTGCCACCGCTAATACATCGTAGCATGAGTTCCCCCGTGACTGCAGTAAAGCTAAACTAAGGTGATCCCTACCGTCGCGCTAAACATCAGAATGGAGAAAATGAAACCAGCCAAGATCAGGTTACTAGCACTACCGTCCTGAACGGATATCAAGGAAGCATCGTCAATCGTTTGACGAATATCAGACTGTACGGTAAAGATAACTGCCGTGGAGATCAGGAATGGCAAGACCACGCAGACAAATCCTAAGGGAGTTATCAAAGCCCGCCGCCACATGTCGTTCGGAAACTCCCAGAAGATGAGTAAGAGAAAGAACAAGAGGAGTAGAATGATTCCCGCGATAAGTGACCGCCGGACTGTCTCTAGGATTGCAGATACCACCTTATTCTCGATCTGTTGAAGCTGCCTTATGGGAGCTCTAAGAATTCCCGACAGTGTGCTGGGCACGACGGATGAGATATTAAATGGTAGACCGCGACAGTCCCGGGTTGAGTTATTTTCCCACCCGAAACAAACTTTGCCGAGTCCGATAGACATATTCTGTGGTATCGCTGTATCTAGGCCGGACTGCACGGCTGCCGCGGCACCCGTTTCAACAGCCTGTAGAGCGGAGCTAACAACAGTTGGTACAGCTTGAACATCAGACATGGCGCCTTCCACCGCGGTGGCAATAATCGGTGGAACGTCTCCGGACGAAGCCTCTGGGATAGAGAGCAACTCCAG
>JBBVQN010000083.1:0-97539 GCA_038993655.1 Talaromyces verruculosus | reverse complement strand
TATATATAATTTTGTGGAGATACTGAGGTCGTAAGTAGGCTATTTTGTATGTGTATTGAAGGTGGCCAACTCGCTAGGGTGGCCAACTCACTGGTGAATTACGTTAGATTTTTTTACATTATCAAATCTTGCTGCCTTAGTGCGTTCTAGAGCGCTCGCACCAGTGCTCCAGAGCTAGAACCATAACAGTATTGGTAAATGGGGTTTATCTTCAGACTTAGGAGAGCGTTTGGAAGCTCAATAAAAGCTGGAGGTTATCAGAAACATATTTTTTTAAGAAAAGCTCGCCTTTGGAAAAGCGACATATGAAAAATAGAGCTGTCATTCAACATCGTCAGAGTAGACGGTCTTGGTATCATACTGACGATGTTGCATCATCACAAAGCCCTGCACCAAGCCTAAAGCCGATCAATAGATTCAGCCCTGCCTCCCCCTCCACTAAGTCTTCAAGCCAATATTTTAATACTGACAGATTTTCACCCTCCTACTTTCCAACATTGGAAGAGCAACCGAATATAATGCTCTTCACAGCATACTATATTCCCATTCTAAGTCAGTATTCAATCACAACGCTAACCGACATCCCATAGACTAGCTTACCGGGCTGTCAATACATCCCGAGTTATAATTTCCCCATCGGTGGCTTGTAATGAGGCCAGAGCAATCCTCATTCTCATAGGTACTAATGACACAGATGGCCGACGCATGAATGTTACTGACATCGACAGCGAACGACTCAGCCCAGTCGACGTTGATGCATTCGCCCGCGGGGCTGTCGAAGCCATCGCCAAGTTGCTGAGTGCTTTTGTATGTGTTACAATCTTCATTTGCGTATATATTCATATAAAATGATTGATCGCTCTGGCCTGCTGTGGCAAGGGTCAAGCCGAAAATATTGAAAAGTATCTTTAGTTGCATTTTATAGAATAGCACTGAGAAGGCCTGAAAACTCTGATGTCAACTTGTAGATTGAGCTATACAGGAAATCTTGACCTTATTTACCTCGAAAAATTTCTTCCCACTCTGCCTCGAATCCGCCGAAAGTTGCGGCATGTGAAGATTCCAAACATTATCAGCTGAGTCTTATATTCAGCTGAATCTTGTATATCTTGAGAAAGCTGAATAAGGGAGCTGGGTATGATGGAAATGTTCCGGAGTTGTCTGGGGCTGATTCGGCGGAGTCGGGCGGAGTAAGTTACGGTAAGCCTTTTCCTGTTTGAAACACAAACATTGAATAGTTCTCCGTAGATAGAATAGATGAAAATATTATTATAATAATTAATAAATATTATAGATTATTATAGATTATACAAAGTCAATTTGCGGCCGAATCAAAAATTGAATTTTGTAACGGATTCGAGATTTAGTCCGCTGGTACTGGGGCTGGTTCGGTGGACTTCGGCGGAGAACTTGCGGTAACCCTTTCCATTTTTAACACAAATTGTATTAGTGAATTTGCATACGCTGCGATAGAAAATTTACGTCAAAAACAAACCCATACTCACGTCTGAGCCAGAAGTGTTCGGCGGAGATTTACCAGGTGGATAAGTTAGCTTATACCTCGACCGTAAAATTGCATGTGAATATAAGAAAGTTAACAAAGCACAACAAGAGTTACCTCTATCACACTCATATTTTAGAAATAAGAAATTACGGCTATTCAACGTCTTTCTCCCAATCACCATTGCATAATGATTGCAAAAGACATGAGATTTTCTTCTGAATACTCTGTCCATCCATTAGGATATCAATCCGGTTCGGAATTGGAACGGCTTCCTCTGTCACTCCTTGGCCATGTCATGCCAAAGGTATACGTCTTGATCGCTGAGGTGTTTGCTCTGCCAGAATCCGCAGATACTGAAGCAATTGTGAAGAATATGATAGCTGGGCTAGAAGTTGCTCTTTCCAAGTTCCCGATTCTAGTTGGCGCCATTGAGGTGGACGCAACCACTGGTCGCATGTGGGTGACGAAAAAACGAGATTCGACAGTGAAATTACATGTTAAGTATATGCTTGACGAAAGTGAATTTCCTTCCTACGAAGAGCTTGCGAAAAAAGATGTATGTTTGAATTACATTTTAGCCTTCAAAAACGTAAAGATCTAATACTTTTTGAAAAACAAGTTTCCGGCCAGTTTAATTGCCGGATATCAGCTTCTTCCTCAGTCGGTAACTGCGAAACAACTCCACTCACCCCTGGGAGATAACGCCGATGGGGGAATCAACGTTGCCACATTTCAGATCAACTTTATTCGAGGGGGCTTTATACTGGGCACAGCAGTTCATCATGGTGTTTCCGATGGCCCAGGGTGTGATGGCTTCTTGGCAACGTGGGCAGAGAATAGTGCAGCAGCAGCCAATGGCCATCCACTTAGTCCTCTAGAGCCTTTAAATATTTTTGAGCCTGCATTGGATATTCAGGAGCCAACACCGGAGCGGATGGCGGAAATCAATGATGCATACCCAGTCCTTAAGGATGCCGGTGGCCCTATACCACCACCACCAGCCGACTTTACGATGCCTGCACTTGTCCAGCAAATGTGGCATTTTCCAAAGAAGAACGCCGAGTCATTAAAGGCACTGGTATCTAGTAAGCTAGAAAGTGGCTGGATTTCTACGTACGACGCGATTATGGGTCTTATCTGGAGCAGGGTCACCCGCGCAAAATTTGATTTACTCAAGCCAGATCTCAATTCCAAGGCTTTGCTTATTCACGCTATCAACACAAGGAAGGTATGGATTCCGCCACTGTCCGAATCGTTCCTCGGTGTGGCTGCTACACCAGGTCGCTGTGAGTTATTATGTCTAAATGAGATCATGGCGGAGGAAAATTTGTCTAAGCTTGCGGCGTCTGTTCGCTCATCAATACAGGACGTGACTCCTCAGTATCTTGAGGGCATGTTACAATGGGTCGCTGGTCATGAGGACAAACGGTGGCTTGAAATCAACATAAATTCCTTCCTAGGCATGGACCTTGGGGCATCTAGCTGGCAAGGCATGACTGCTTATGAAAAACATGATTTCGGTTTTGGGCTACCCAGTGCACTGAGATGGCCGAGTCCACCATTTGAGGGATTTGTTTTTCTATATCCGAGTCGAGCTGCCATGAAGGATGCGAAACCGGATGAGGGTATTGAAGTGTGTATATGCTTAGAAAAGAGCTGTCACGACAGACTGATGAAGGACAGTTTGTTACTGGAGTACGCTCACCCAAGAGGTTAACTTACAATGGAAATAGAATGCGTACACTCTCAAGGCCAAAAAGCAAACGGAAAATGGAAGCAGAGGAAAGATGTCGTTGTAGCATACTTTCAGTTACATGTGAAAGAAATTGAAAACCACAAATTCCCCTCCTATTCCATAGCATTTGCAGAGCTTCAAGGAGAGAGATTATTGCGCGTCCGTCCAACGATATGCCCTACTACCATATTGGTGTATGTGATGATAATCTGTAGGATCATATTTAAAATATTATATGAATCGATGTGAATTACTTCGCCATTTGGATACAACAAGCATCGGCAGAACCACCGAGTACGTATTCCGAGACTACGGGCATAAATGGTGTGAGAAAAGCTCAATCTACTAATATACTGTCAGCATTGTGCACGCTGGAACGAAAGTGGCTTACTAGTCTAGCCTCATGAGAGCGATTTGATAACCCAGCTGGCCGTTTAGAACCAGGTGTCGAGCAATAATTGAATCATTCAAGATCAAATATTACTTAAAAATGAGAGTTTTATTTTCCTTCGCAGCCCTGGCACGTTAAGTTATGCGTCTCAGAGTTAGATAACAGTAGTAAATCAGAAAGGAATATTTGTAAAAACAGGGCTAAAGAGAAAATATATAAGCATCCCAAGTTTGATTGTTGGTAGCCTGGTTGACGGCATTGCCATTGACCAAAGCATCAAAGAATGTAGCATCTACCCCCTGGAACGCCCAGTCATCGGCAGTCGCCATAAGGTCCGGCATCTCTGAGTCAAATTGAGAAAAATCGTCCCATGAGAAGGTAATTGATGGGTAGTTTAATGGCAAGGGAACGTGTTCGTTAGAAGCAGGGATATGCTGGGGTGGTTGCACCGATTGCGCCGATTGCGCCGATTGCGATGTGCCGTCTCGCTGGGGGCCTATTTGTTGAACCATTAAGCCATTTGAAGCATTCGAGAGTGTAGAATAATGACTCGTGGGAAGATTGAAAGGTTTGAACGCTGTATCGAAGTATTGAGGCGAGGAAGAGATGTCATAGGCAAGTTTAACGGACCCGAAATATGGGATCTTTAGGTGGATCGAATAATCCTCACCTCCAATGGGGTGATCGTGATCTTCCTGGATGCTGCTGTTGTACGTCTGGCCGCCTCTAGCACATTCAGCCTCTAGAACCAATAGTTTTCTCGTCAGCTCTGCAGTCTTCCGAGACAGCTCATCGTTATTAATACGATTAAGCTCGTCCATAGTCTCCATCGCCGTCTCTATGAGCGCTCGGTCGCCCACACGCTGATGGGTTAGCATCCACCCCGGATTCCGCTTATGGCTTGTTAAATAGGCCAATAGAAGCGTCAAGGAGGCCGTTAATGCGCAAAAGTCGACGGGACGGCAGCAAAAAACTATATTAACTACGGAACGGAAAGCAATAAATCTGGTGAGAACTTCTCTACTTGCGTAGAGACAAGTTGTCTTGCTGTAGTCGAATCTGTTATCGTCTGCATTCCGTAAGAGATACGGCAGGTGCAGGACCGTGAGAAGGTTATAATGAGTGATTTGCAGTTGTGCGCTGATCATTTTCAACATCATTTCTTCTTGGTTCGTGCTTTGACTGAGATCCATTGACCACCATTTTTCAGGTACGGTGTTTACCATCTTGGTCAGTTCATAGTCAATCTTCTGGGTAATCGCAATATCATGATATTCGCCGTCCTGATTTCTCTCAATTAGCCGTTCAAATATCTCCATCTGCTTTTTCTCAAACCAATCTGTGGTAGTATCTCCGACTGGGACGTTGTCCGACGTAAATCGGAAGCGTGGAATGGCGGTAGGCATTCCAAGGAGAAGGGACAGGTAGCGCTCAAGGTATGTAATATGTGCCCATATTATAGAACCAGAGACATTGGTCGCTGGGTCAAGTTGCTTCAATGTTTTGTATGGGACCTTGCGATGCATACCCATGAATTGGGCTAATGTTGAGGCACGGCGAAGGCATGGCAGTGCTCGGCGGAGATTGCCAGAGTTGACCAGATAGACCCCTTCGTAAATAAGGCACTCAAGCCCTTCGATAGAGTCGAGCAATTCCTCATGGCAGGTTACCATGCTTGAGGCTAGACTATAATACTTATTCATGGCTGCACTTGGAGAACCACCCAAGTTTAAGACACTTCGATCGAACGAAGATTCAAGCTGTTGTATGCAGAGTGCAAGCTGGAGTAGCTTCCTCGCGAGAAGAACGGGGTGTGCGGTGGCGGCTGGAAGAGCGGCCAGCGTTGTAGACGGCACGACCTTTCCTTGGTGGAATAATTCTCCATAATGACTACAGATTGCTTGCACGAAGATTGTCGCGCGACCACCACCGAAAAGGATATCGGCATCTCTCTGGGAGGGTAAGGCTGCATGAAGAGCGTTGCGTAAATCGGAATAATCGAAGTTAAATTTATTAGAATCTGCTCTTACAAGCCGCGAGGGCATCTGAGGCGGGACGTATGGAAACGGTATCTATTCCTTAGTTCACTTCGCAGACATCTTCAGGAACATATTTCACTCACCCCTGGAGTGCCAGCGATATTAGCATCAAGAGCGGCGGCTTCGCTGTTGTTCGTGTGGTACTGGGCTTCACCGATGACCTGGTCTTGCGCCGATTCGCGCGATAAAAGTGACTGTTGTCCAGATCCATCGAATTGGGATCCTCCGATAGCCCGCGAAGTACCCTTGGAGATGTTGCTAAGTATATGTTCGGCTCTTTTGAGTCTCTCGACTAGGTTCCGGTCCGTCTCGATATTAGGCAAGGGAACATCCATGTACTCCTGGCCGAAACATGGCATTCCACGTCGCTGGCACGGAACACATGTGCTATCCGTTGGGTGTTCAGAAAAACATCGCGTCTTGCGCCTCTTGCCTATAACCGCCAATCAGTCACACACTTCGAAATAGAAGATATCGATAATAAGTGGGGTTGCACGCACATTCTGCACAGCTACGAGTACCTTTGCGCAATGTCCTCCGGGGCAGTGGCAACTCATTGGTGTGCTGCTCTGCAGTACTCTCTAGACCACTCATTGTGACAGACAGCGACGGAGTTTAGAAAGGGGATTGGGAGTTCGGCGGAGTGCGATTTCATTGTGTTGAGATGAGACATTCAGGTGGCAGGAGTAGCCTGAATAGTGCCCATTGGGCAGGCCTCCAGCCCAGAATTACGGTATAAAAACGGTTAGTTCCAAGTTACAAATTACTAGCTCAGAGGATCATGAATTTTGTAATTATGTGTCCAGATTGAAACGTCCACACTAGGGTTAGTTCGATCTAGATAGAGATTAGCGTGTACAAGTGATCAGGTATTCGAAAACACGATTACTAGTCACATGTACGGACAATAAAGGCATATATAGATATATCAGAACATGAGGAGGAAGGAATCCTAGAAATGAGGGAAATAACCTTAGGAATATTTGGTCCTGGCAAACTAACGGATGCTCATTGAGCTAAGCAGCCACGTCCCTCCTAGATTCAGCCTTATATTATGACGGGCTTACCGATTTCATCAGCGGAGTGAGTCCCATGGTATTATTCCGCCGAAGTCTCCAGATTGAGTTAATATAATCATCCCTTGTCCTATTGGCAACTCATTTATTGAAATTCTATCAAAATATAGAATATTTAGTCATAGCATGTTCGATATTTGCCAACGGGTTGTTAGAAAGTTGAAAAGTCAACCACTACTCACAAATGTTCCTTCAATTCCAATATCTGCCACCAGAACTCCGCCTACAGATCTGGCAGGAAGCATGTCCTCGGCCAGGAATTCACGTTTTTGATGTGCGCATTCCATCAGACAAGCGACTCCAAGACAAATTGTGCTTGAAGGAAATTCATGCCACAGTATTCCTCGATCCCATTAAGATAAGCCAAAACGCAATCCCGGCTCAGCCAGTAACAAATCAGCATTGCTGCGAAGAATTCCAGTTTTCCTTCGATCCATCAATCTATAGAGTGGCAAGCTCGATTCGACGGAGCTGCTTTGAAGCCTCCAATGCCCTCCAGATGTCAGGCAATATAGCCCAACAAGCAAATCTCACAAAATCTTTAAAACCCGGTATCGATTCCAACTTCGTATACCTTCCGGGGAGAGATAAATGTATATCTTATAATAACCGAGACGATGCGTTGTTCTTGCGATTCGGATCACCAGTTTCAGTTCCAGACCCGCCTAATGAGCCTGGTTATCATCGAGTATTTACTAGCGGCTTATCTGATGTTCTTCTATGTCCCTGGAGTGCAAAATTTGCTGAAAGCCTACGAAATGCTCGCCGGGTTGCCATTGATGTTACGGAGATATACACAGTGCATCATTCGGAAGAAGCAATTTATCAGGAAGTAGCTTATTTGTCATGCTGTCTACAGAATAACCTTGAGGTATTATATATAGTTGATCACTGCGTTGGACATTGCCAGAAGTGCGGAAAAGACAACTTGAGCATCAAAAGTCTGCAGAAAAGGGGCCGGTTGGAAAATCAATTTAACACTGATTCAGTTGCCAGACGGCCTGACATTTTTCACGGGAACGGGCTAACGTATCATGAAATATTCTCATGGGAAAAACTTGGGTGGAGTGAGGATCATCCCACATTTATTGTTTTAAGGATGTTTTCGGAAGCCCTTCGGAGCCAACAGGGCGACTTGTCGTGTTTTCTGGGCGTTAGAGTGCTTGCCTGTCAATATGACTAATACTTAGTCCAAGCAGGTGTCACACATATCCCATTAGGGAAGTCCAGTCGTCTTCGAGTAGAAGGCTATGATTGATTGGAATAACTACATAATAGTAGATGCAGGGTTGGCGGTAAGATCTAGAACATGCGATTGATATACATATCTATTGTATTGTCTTCATCGAAATGCTAGATTGGTACTAGTAGTCTACTGGGCTCTGACTATGAATGGAAGTGCCTGTCATGGATAACTATCTCCAATTCCACTATATACAGATGAATCTGTAAAAGCATGGCTTTACCACTGTGAAAAGAAAGACCATATTGATAAATGATAGCTTGCCCGCTTGATAGCTAATCTCGAGGTTCCACGGAACAGCGACAACACACACACACACACAATCTATTAACACCCGGCGGCTTAACCGTAAGGGCAACTATCACTAATCTAATACATAGCCTAATATATATGCCGTATCTCCTCGGAGCCATACATGATTACTTTTAATATATGTCATCTCATCTGTCAGTATTGTAGCTGATGCTCGTAGGTTAGTAATTTTGTTAGTAGGCTGGCTTGAAGACGATTTTTCAAGTGTTCAACATTCTATTCTCGGCAGCTGAAGCGTGTCTACCGTTATACGCAATTTCTTACAGCTTATAAGCACCTTTTGAGATATTGGTTAGAGCAATTCATCAGATTCAAATCAAAGTATACAAAGAACTTTACGCCCTTACTAAACGCTAATCAGAAATGATTCAACAATATAGAAGTAAGCAAATTGTAAGGCCGTAAACTGTAGGCCTTACTACGAAGCCTTACTACATGCCGTATATACTCACTATTGCTTACTGATACAGAAGATAGTTAGTCCACTTCAGTGCACATACAGGCCTATATAGCGCCCTCGATCTGTATATAGATTTCTAGTCCTCTAGGCGTTTACGCATACACGAATGGACCCCCAAATCGTACTATATATTGACGATTCGTACCTCTAATCTCTCTTCGCACCTAACCTAGCAACCCCCTCTTACACAAATAGAATTAACCTATTCGCAGATTAGTATTCTTCTAGAAATAGTATCCATACTATTAGTCCATAAGTATAAAAGTAAATATAAGTTTATAGAGTATATATAGTATATTTATAGTTATATTTTCATAAAAATTTTAAATTAACTTTTAGGTAATATTTAATAAGATTATAGATTTATTTCTTTCTAACCTATTAATCTTTATATTATAAGAGAGAATAATTAGCTATGTTTTATATAAGGAGTATTAGAGCGATAATTTATATTAATCTAAAATTAAGTATTTATTTAATAAGTAATTCCTCTTTGAATTAAGCTAATTTATAGATATTAGACCTCTGCAAGTCCCATAAAAAATTGTAATTTATATTTTTATATATCTTTATATATTTTTTAATATAGTATTATAGAATAATATTTATATATTTCTAATATTTCATATAGATTACGGGTTTAATACATGTCGTAATTTTTGTAATTTGTAATCCTAACCCTAATATCTCCTAATTAGGTAATTATATTAGGGTTAGGGTTGTCCATGGCAGTCCCATGGACAGTAGTCCTATAGAATCTAGTTACTATTTAGATTAAAAATTATTAATAAGATTTATCCCTCTTGCTCTGCTAAATTTTTCTGGTTTTTATTATGAATTAGTAGTATATTGATGTGTTAAGTAATAATAAATTAATATCACGTATAAGTTTGGGAAAAAATGAGGGTTCATTTATAGTGACGGCTCGCTTACTGATTACGATATCCCTCACTGATTAACTAGTTAACTAGTCACGACTCACAACCAGGGAGGCAATATTGAGTCATTGACGATTTCAGGTTTCAAGATCCCTTCTGTGGATTCGTGGATAGATTGAAACTGTATTTGTACATTGAATCAATTAGCCAGTGCCCAATATGATATACACAACAAGATCAGTGGCTGGAAGGAAAGGTATTTCGGACGATGTCGACAAGTGACTCCATGAACGGCAAGAAGAACAGAATTTCTTGAACCGTCTCAGTTCGGCAAAATGAATTGGTTTTCTTCATAAATAAGGGAAGGAGGTAAACTCAAGGGGAGCGACTTACTTTTAGGGGGATCAATTCCGACTTCTACAGGTACTAAACAAACATTGAGCCGTGGATACTCATGAAATCCTGTTGAAGATGTTGCAGTTCTGTGCTGTCGATTTTCAATTTTCAGCAGATTCATGGTCCTATTTATATTCAATCAACCGTGAGGCCAAAGCAGAAGGAGCATTAAAATGAAGTGGCTTCTTCTCTTTCAAAGTGGGTTCTATGCTGCGCGCTTTGTGAGACTACCCATATAGATCCGCATTACATTCTATATAAGTAATGGCTCATAATGAATACAAATGACTAATTCTGGCCATGATACATAGTCCTACTCCTACATGAAGGAATATCAAATCTGTAGCTATGCTCCTCTTGAGCGCATATTAGGGCTACTGTGGGATATCCCTGTAAGCAAGCCAGACACATTACTCATTAGAGCGATAACTACAACAGAACTCTACAACGTTTAATGCCAAGCGCATATTCCAAGGCCCTAAAACCGATTTCTTGCATACTTAGGGCTTGGTTAATGTGTTCCTGGAAGATTCAAAATGACTCATAATCCGTCATTCCGAGGAATTACCCATTTCGGTTATGTATTACCTATTTGGGATGAAAAGTACTGCAGCGCGGGCACCAGAAGAGGCTTAGGCGAATTAGTAACGTACAATTGGCCTTGTACTGCAGTACGAGGTTCTATACACAAGTAAAATAATGGTGATAAATAGCATACATGAATCTGCTCGCTCGGTGATCCGTCTAAAATTGGACACATATGGTAACCCAGCATAGAGATATCGTTAAGATTCTGACAGTAAATTACTTGATTGCTCATAATTACGAATACAGAATGGGGAAATCGAGACAGAGCCCGGGTAGTAGTAACACAACACTGATGTACATACGATTCAGCGCTCACTGGATCGACATCCGTGGACATATCTGGGAAAAATGAAGTCAAGTCTTCGGTAAAACCAAAGGCTGATCAGTGGCCTGGTTAGTTTCTTCAATCAGTTTCACAAATCTCTATTGCACAACTGATATAACAAACTGAAATATTTAGGGGTATCGATTGACATGGTTTCATGCCCTATCGGCAAGGCAACCCTGCGGCTTTTTCTAACATCTCGGCCCGATTCAGAGATTTCCGTACCATTATCCATCCTCGCCTGTACGGCAGCTCGCTTCACTCCTACAGGATGTATCTGGATCTTCGACCATCATGATAGAACGCCTGATCATCATACCCTCCTAAACCATCTACGAAAGTCCTTCGTCGCTACCCTCAACGAGTTCCGGGAATGGGCAGGACCATTTCAATGGATATCCTTCAATCCGAGTGGTGGTTAAACAAAACGATTCAGTCGTATCAAATTATTATACGGATCCGTTGATGACCCAGGAGTACAATGGAAAATAGTTCCCTATCATACTCACCAGGCGAATTCGCAGCCACCCCCTTGGAAAGACCATCGAGAATAGTCTGGAGAATAATTTTGAGCAATTGCGACTTGTTTCAAATTTGATCTGGCTCTATATGACCTGGAAAGCTGGAAGAATTTGCTGGGAATGTCGGTTCAAATTAGCCTCTTTGGCGACGGCGGATATGCAATTGGGGTGCAGCTGGCACATGGATGTTCTACGCCACGCACAATCATTGATGGCATTTGTACACATGTGGGCAGCTAAGACTCGGAATCTCCATCATGATACGGGTAGTTCCTCGCTCTTCGACCCTCCTATCTTCGATCCGAAGCGATTAGGTGACTATACATCTGGCGATATCACTAGGTCTGATATCGATCCTCATCTCGCAGCCGTTGCTCGAGCATTCCCTTTGCATAGGTACTATTGCTGGGAAGCTGATGCTCCCGACTTTCCACCGTTCTTCGCTAAGACGTTAGAAATAACTATGCCTCCACCATCATTCCTTGAGAGTGACATATTTTGTGACCTCACTTTCTAACATCAATCAACTACACGGTTATCTCAAAATTCTTCTGCACTGCGAATGTTTTGATTATGTATACGAAAGAAGCTACCCCTTTCTCGCCGACTAACCCGATTTCTCCACATGAGATGGCTCTCTAGCACTTTTCAACACATAAAGGAGACTCAAAACAATACCCAGTCCACCAATTCCGACTCCCGTGTATTGCCCTGCATGGTAACCCTTGAGCTTGTCGTCAAAGGTCAATCCTCCGTTGTTGATATGCACTTCCACGGTGCCCGCGATGCCGAGACCAATTGAAATACTGTAATTCACCACGGTGGTCACCAATGACGCCGCTACGCCTTGGTTTCGACGCCCGACCGCGTCGGATAGTATAACAGTCGCCGCTGGAAATGACATGTCCATGCCCCATGGTATGATCAAGAGCGAAACAAACGTGAGCGCCCAGTATGTCTGACCAACCGGATTGATGGCCATGAATATGCTGCCTATCGTGAATGCCGAAAGGGCAATGAACATTATCCAACCGGGCTTTAGCTTGCCCATCAGATAGCCTGTGACGAGGGAAGCGGCAAGGCCAGAGGGCGCCGAGGGGACAAACTGGGCGGCTGCTAGTAGAGGTGTAATTCCGCGGATATCCTCAAGGAACCTCCAAGTATAATACACCCAAATTCCAAAGCTAGACCATCCACAAGCCACGCACCCAAGGATGAAACATACGTCTGTGTTTAATGTTTCGAATGGGATTAACGGCTGCGGTGAGACAGAAACCTCGTAATAAATGAATGCGGCCAAGAACATGAATCCAACGATCAACAGGACATAAACATAAGCCTTCTGCCAGCCCACTACTGGAGCCTGATTCCATGCAATGTTCACGAGAACCAATCCGGCCACCCCGAGCGCTGCCCCCACGACGTCGAGCTCAGCGAGTATCTTGGTCAACGGCATATCCGCTGTATGAGACAGCGTCGAGGGAACCACCAAGTACACAATCACAGCAAGAAGCATGCAATAGATGGCCATACACCAGAACGCCCAAGGCCACCAGGCTAATTCGGCGAGTAATGCCGCAAAGACCGAGCCAAGTACTGCCCCGCATGGTGCCATGCCTCCGAAGAGAGCAAATATCAGTCGCTTCTTGTTTCCCGGTGGATAGGTCGCTCCAAGAATCGCAAGGGCGTTCGGGAATAACATTGCCGGCCCCAGACCTTGCAAAGCCCGGGCGAAGATGAACAGTATGTAGTTGGAATAGATGCTAACCCCAGCTACCAATGACCAGACTGAAAACCAGGAGAAGCCGATGAGCAACATGAGTCGATAGCCAAACAAGTCACCGCATCGTCCGAAGAATAGGATGAATGTGCCAACTGTCAAGGAGTATCCGGCGATCAACCAACTCAATATCCCGGGGTTGGTGATGTCGAAGCTTGCTCCGATCATGTCTAATGGCGATAGACAAGTACCCAAGGCAGCCTGGGTCATGAACTGGGCCATACATACTACAGCCACGAAGACGAATTCATGTACAGGGCTGAAAGAATGTGCGGCTGCCCTCAGGGACTCTGTTCGGGATAGCTGTGCTTCGAGGACAGGATCATCTCTTCCTGAGGGTTCGGAATCAAACATGTTGAAGTTCGACTGCTGCGAAGCCAATTCTCGATTCTATGTAAAGTTGCCCCTTTTTCAGCTAGCCCGGCTACTGACAGGTTGTAGGAAAGTAATGTCGATATGTTCTTCTACTAGCTCTGATCGATATTGGAGATGGCGTAATCATTGTTAGCCGTTCATAACCGCCACTACCTTCGAATTCAAAGGCGTCGAATGCGAGTCGTAGGGTTTATAGATATAGATTCGAGGAGAGATGGGAAAAACTTTCTGCCTCATGATTAACTATGTGGGGCCAATTTCGTATCAACAGAAAGATCAATGCTTCGCTCTACCAAACGAAAGAGTGCTAACTTATATATCGGGTAGGAGTATTTTTTAGCTGTAAGAACATACAAAATTGACCTGACTGAAATGTGGGAGTATATTTTACAAAGCTAGCCTTATATCGTTAGTTTTTTTACTGTGCTCAGAAACCCACATATTTAGGCGATTTTGGGCCTAGTGCAAAAAAGTTGACGTTACCTAGCTAGGTTTAGTGGTGGTTCCACATTTGAAGTGAGGACCCAGTTGCGCAAGGTCTCTACAGTACTCCGTAGAAGGAGCTCTCAATTTTGTCGTTCCTGGAAATCCCGTGATGAGCCGCCACGTGACAGGTACGCCCTGCCTTATCGGGATTAGCGGGACGTGTTTGCCAAGCCGTCCATTCCGAACGAAAGAACCCGATCAATCCTGAACAACATTCCTCAGTGCTTGACCTGTTGTAGCATCCTTCTTCAATTGCTCTCACATTCTCGTCGTCGAATACTTCACAATGACTGGCGGATACGCACCCAAGCACGGAAGGTACGCTCCTCCATCTTCGGTTCCCGTTCCTTTTCCTTGGTTCCTGGATGATAGCGCAAAGTCTGCGGTCAGGAACCCAAGTTTGGGAAGGTTAGCTGACATCAACTTCTCTCGACAGCTGGCAGCAGGGTTGGGGTGGTCACAGTAAGCTATTCCTTCTTCACGTCCAATCGACCGATCCATCTACCACTCATGCGACAAAACTCGCTGTTACACGTCCGCCGCGATCTCGAGCGAAGATGTCGTACCTGGATCTCGATCATCTTGCCAACCGCCATCCACATGATTCTCGCCCAATTGATACTTACAAGCTGTGTTTTTACTCTAGTTGCCCGCGCTGAAAAGGGCGTTGCCACTTACACCCTCTCTCCCAACCGCCAGCGCCTCTTCCCTAACTTCTGGCACACCGCCATCTTCAACACCTTCCGCCGATTCCGTCACCAAGTCCTCTACGTCGCCCCCCCATTCATTGTGGCCTACTCATTGATGGACTGGGCCGTTGAGCGGTACGTTCGATATGCATGGTGTATTGAGATATACATACTAGTTCCGAATGTACTGACATCCGGTTAGCAACGAATACTTGAACTCCAAGGCTGGCCGTGCCGAAGCTGGCGACGAGTAAATCGCCTCCGGATATTGATCCTTTTGGAATGTACAGCAACACGATGACGCCCTCGTCACATTTTTCGTCTCGTTGTACAGTATGAGCATAGCGATTTGAAAGATCTGTGAATGGATCTGGCGGGTCCGGCTGTCAGCAAAATTTATATACAGTCCCTTTGTACCATTTCTTCCTTTGTTATGAACGTTACAAATCATATTGAATATATTAGACTACATTTTGGCTTCTCGGTTCACACGGTTTTAATATAGCTGCTTTCCATGGTCGGCTACGCCGATGTCGTGAGGGTCAAAAACTTTACGCAGTCCACGGTTATGTTGATGGTGAAGTCAATTCATGCACAGGAGAGAATCATAATTAGCATGTGATGAGATTGCAATTTTCAGAACGAGCAGATGTGATTGGTCGGCTTCATCGGATCATGCGAAATAGATTCCTCAGTTCAGCCACTTCTCCATCTCAGACTTTGTCCAGTCTTCCAGCTTCGCAGCCAGTGCCGCGTCTTTGGCTTGCTTACTCTGCCATCCAACCTCCGCAATCCTCTGAAAATATACTCCGCTCTGTTCAGCTTTCATCTGCAGACTAGCCACGCAAAATACACTTGTCCAGGAGCCCTTATCAGGGTGATAACGCCAACCCAGTTTGCCAAACAAATCGGCACTCCACTTTATCCACGACGGGAAGTCTGCATGTTGGCCAAGGTTGCTCTCCACCAAGCCGGGATGTACAATCGAGCACCAAATTTCGCCCTGGCCGGAGGTGGCGGCGGGTGACCCAGGTCCATAGAGCTTGTGCAATGTTTTGATATGCAATACATTGGCAAGTTTGGATTGGCCATAGCGAGCCATACTATCGGCATCACGGAGTGATGTGTCGGCAAAGTTGATACCATTCTTTGGTCCAAACCAGTGGCCCGACGAGGATACATTGACAATGCGGACACTACCTTTTGGCAGAGATTGGGAAGTGTGAAGCATACAGGGTAAGAGGTGTGAGGTGAATACCCAGTGAGCGAGGTAGTTGGTTTGCCATTGCGCTTCGTATCCGTCCTTCGTTATCTCGTATGGAGTTGCCATTATACCAGCATTGTTGACCAAACCGTGGAGGACGGTTTCTTTTGAGAGAAACTCTTTGGCTGCAACGACCACGCTAGACAGATCGAGATGGTTGATACGCAAAAGGGTTATTTTGGCTTGTGGATACAGTGCTTTGATCCCTGTGATAGCGGTGTTACCTTTCTCAAGGGAGCGAGCACATAGGTAGACGTGTGCTCCATGCTGTGCAAGCCGAGCGACTGTGTAGTAGCCACTGCTGAAAGTCAGGTATGTCTCTGGCAAGAGAATAGAACAATAACTTACATGCCAGAATTTCCTCCAGTCACAATATATACCTTGCCAGTCAGGTCTGGAAGGGAATCTGGGTGAAAGGTCATGATTATCAGACGAAAAGGCAGATATTTTCAGAGCAACAGTTATAGGATAGTGTGATTGTCCAAATTTGTGATGGAATCAAAGTACCTTTCAGGGCAGCTCTTCCTCCTAGGTGGGAGTCGAGCCGTCTTAAATACTTCATTCTTGAGCTGCGCCTCTCGCCTTTACTGATACTCCTTCCTCCGTGGTTCGCATGCGAGAGATCTTTGGTGAGTTTAATGAATTGGCGGAGGAAGATTCATGAAGCATTTGATAGGCAGATTCCCAAAATGGGTTAGCTGTAAGCAGGCTGCATGACTCTAATCTATACTTGGGATAGCAGAGAATACGGATCCACAAGGAAGAATTGAAGTTTTCTAATGAGCCAATCAGAAGCAATTCTACTGAGTTAGGTGTTCAGGCATGCAATTCAGGCAGCAAATTTCCCGATTCAGCCATCCATTATCTTGTTCATTTTCTATTCCTTCTTGCAATTCTCCCCGGCCACTTCATCCTAAATGCGCCCATAATCTGCCATACTACCTGCTCAAATGGCAGTCCAGCTCGTGGCAATGCCTCAACTAGCCGAGGTGAGTCTAGTGGAGCCGATCCGTCACTCCGTACACACTGTACTGATACAAGACAGGCATTGAACGATCAGGATGATTGGACCGGACTTACAGATGCCGCCTCTCGAAGAAAGAGGCAGAACCGGCTTAATATAAGAGCTTATCGCCGTAAGTTGGGTCAATTCCGATTGGCGTGGCTATAGTTAGAACATTTCTGATATCACCTAGGACGACGTAAAGCACTAGAAGCAGGATTCAAAAAGGAAGCCTTCTCTATGGTCAGGCATTCTCCTATGCAAACAGAGGAGCCTGCAGTTCCATGCTGGGATGACGAGTTACAGAGAGTAGTCAATCTTCCAGCCTCGAAGGTGGATGCTACGATTGGTACAACTCACAACCCGTTGCTACCCTCCTCTTCATTGTTAGCAGACGGGAAAATAGTCACGCCTACCGACCGAAAGCCACACAGAATCATATTTCCTCTTTGCCCGGACCATCTTATTACTCTTCTTCAGTATAATGTCCTACGTGCTACTATCATCAATATCAAAATCCTGGAACCTCTCCTCACAATAACGTCTTGCTCGGCAGACACCCTCAACGTCCTGCCTGAACCATTATTACCAGATCAGATTCCACTTACATTATGGCCCACGAAACTTCAACAGACCATGCCTCATGAGGATTGGGTTGATATTGTACCACACCCTCGGTGGCGAGACAATGTCCTCTCAGCTCTCGGGACATTCGACGAGGACGAACTCTGGTCAGACACGATGGGAGGCTTGTTCGAAGGGTTTCCACAGTCGGAGATTGAATGCCGCGGTGTTATAGTGTGGTCGCCGCCATGGGATATCCGTGGATGGGAGGTTACAGAGGGATTTTGGAAAAAGTGGGGATACTTGATGAAGGGCTGTGATGATGTTTTAGAGGCTACGAATTATTGGAGAAGGCAGAGGGGAGAAGAGCCTCTTGTCGTTGAGATTTGACATATATAAGACTATGGTGCTGGAAAATGGCTTGGTATACGCGTATCGGTTCTGTATTTATACATATATGATCTAGACTGAGAAGAAACCAACATACAAAGCTGCGTCTAGGGCTATAGAGGCCCTACGAATTCTGTCCAATAATCCCAATTAATCTCCAGGCTTTGTCCATCAACCGCTTCACCAGCTGGAAAGAGATGATTAGCCTGATTTCCATGCCCAGGAATGTCCAGACCTGCGACATTTTCTGCTTGAGTCATATCATGTCTCTGCTGGTCCATACCAAGCTTCTCCAATAAGATATCTACCCAACGGAAACTAAGCACCTCATCGGGCAAACATGAAGCTGTACGAGCACGCCATGCCTTAATTGCCAATGTTCCTATTGCCGCATACATGCTATCGTTCGGATTTCCACATGGTAGCCAGTCAGTGCCCACAATTGTATTGAGTATAGCGTCCACGGCACACCATGCATGATCAACTTCGCTACCTTTTGATCCATTTTGTTGGACCTTCAAAAGGTACACGAGCGATTCGTACGGGAAAAGGCTGTGGACGAACCAAATAAACTGTTGTAAAGCTGAAGTGTCGTAGATTTTGTTCATGTTTTCTACGACTTCAGTATGCCAAATCAGTAGCATTTGCCCACGTTGTGTGGACATTTGATGAGAGATTTCGGCAGTGTCCGTGGAGTGCTTTTGATGTCTTCGTAAAGCCCGCAGCATCCTGATATGGATTTGGGATACGAACTCTTTGGCAAGTAACGCCGTTAAGAGTTGGAACGAGTTGGCCTCATCGCAGAAACGCAAAAACTTATTCCGCAGCCGGTCGACAAACGCGTCAATAACGTGAGTGCTTCCCTTTTGCCGTTCATCCTCTTCACAGCTGTCTATATCTACCAGGCTTGGAAACTTTACGATGAAACTGGCGCATTCGTAGCTGACGGGGCAAAGTGCCATTTCGGTTGAATGTGACGTAATCTCGGCAGGCAAATCGGTCTCTCAGGGTATAAATTTGCATCGTTGATATTCAGCGGCAGTTGGCTGCTAAAATGATTGTCGGTCTTGATATCCATCTCAAATCCGGATAGCTTTGCAGCTTTGCAATCCAATAGTATGATCTTCCACCAAAGTCTTAGTCGCAATTCAGATTCAAATGGTCGTATACTTTGTGTGATGATGTTTTTGTGAAGCCCCATGCGTTGGCCGCTGCGTACGGCGAGACCAGTAAGGAGCCAAGCAGATTGATGATCATGGTGTTGTTGCATGGCTAGCTTGTAAGCCAACTGTTAGCGCATTATCGTCATTAACCAAAAAGCCTTTCAGGTACTTACTAAGTACAATGTTAGGGCTTGCAAAACCACCAGACTGCATGATTTGAGGCATTCGGCATTTGCCAGGGCTTGTTGTGTTGCGTTGGTAAATATCTGTTGCAGTATAGTCTTTTTCCCTTTTAGTAGGGATTCACACTCCGAGTCTGATATTGAGTTTACTGCTGCCAAGTAGATGCTGAACATCAAGGCCTCAAGACTGCGAGGTATCCGATCAAGGTCCGCCGTACTTGTACTGATTCGCTTTTGAACAGATGGCACATGAATGATCCTAGAAAGTGGCTGTACATTGTCCAAGAATATCTGCCATAGCTGATAGATTTGAACTGCGCTCGGGTGAAATTGTCGTAGTGATACGTATCCGGACACTCCCCAGAGAATACCAGTCGCACTTGGGGATGCCACAGATGTCCAGTATATTCTGGTGGAGTCTGCTTGGTAACTAAATGATTCTTCAACCGTTCGTGCCAGAAAATGCCAACCAGAATGAACAAAGTGAGACATACCTCTTTCAAAAGGTCTTCCCATAGGGGACTGTTGAAACTTTTTGTAAATCATCTCCTAATTACCAGCAAAAGATGAACTTACTGGTTAACATAGCGAGGATGACCCTGTTCGTCATTGATCAAATACTCATCCGTGGCATCAATCGTCTGCGATTGTGTACGTCTTTCCTTGGGTAATGAGATTGACTGAGCCTTTCTTCGAGCTCGACGTGGCATCGCCGGCGGCCTCGCTGAACATGTCACCCCAGAGCGATTGCAGGCAGAACACAGCTGTCTTCCATCGCATTTGATCTTTCGCTCTTCACAGCGCCTACAGGAGTGTCCTCTCGGCGGCCGTTCCCGATCCATATTCAGTGATTTGATACTGTATTGATAGTGTTTTATTTTTATTTTGTCAGACAGAAGTCCGGTTGTTGTTAGGCTATTCCACTGGGATTACAAAGCCAAAGTCCGCAAGTCCGTAAGCGGACTTTAGCTGTTGGTAATCCTAGCCCTAAGTGCTGAAATGAACGTCCGATCTTAGATTTGACTGACAATGAGTATAACATATGAAGAGATGGATTTCATTATAAAATCTAGTATTTCTTCAAGGTTGCACAGATAGTTTATCATTTACTATCTTCAACAATTGTCATTGTCAAATCTTTAATCTGTCCCATTCAGTTGAAGTCAAGCTTCCCAAGAAAATCTCACTAGACAGAAATGGCCAAATTATTTGTTATCTTCGGAGCCACTGGCCAGCAAGGCGGCTCTCTTCTTACCTATATGCTCAATCATCCCGAGGTCTCAAGATTTTACCACTTCCGGGCCATTACAAGGGATGCCTCGAAGCCCACCGCTGAGACACTGAGGGAGAAGGGGGTGGAAGTTGTGGAAGTAAGACACGGAGCTCTCAGGATCAATGTCTATTTTAACTGGTCCATAGGCAGATATGGGCAAACCAGAAACTCTTAGTGCGGCAGTCTCTAGTGCCTACGGCGTGTTTTCTGTGACCAATTGTGCGTGTCCTCACTGTTTAAGATGATGTGATGTATCATTTTGGCTAACAGCGTGTTGTATATTTCAAATAGATTGGGAGAGCAAAGATGCAGCCGTTGAGATCACGCAAGGAAAAGCTGTCGCCGACGCAGCACGAGCAGCAGGCGTCTCGCTCTTCATTTGGTCTTCCTTGCCCAATGTGACCAAATTTAGCAATGGAGAGTTGACTACAGTGGCTCATTTTGACAGGAAAGCCGAAGTTGAAGATTACATTCGAACACTCTCATTTCCCAGCTGTGTATTCATCATGACGGCTTTTTTCATGCAGAATATTTGGAGCCCTATTATAGCGCCACCAAAGGTGGTCAGTTTCACCTCCGTAGCTCTACATTAAGAACGCATTGTTGAATCGATTTCAAACGTGGAGTTAGGATGCTAACCTTACTTACGGGCAGCTTGACAACGGACCTGTCCTTTTCAATTTCGCCTGGAACCCATTGGATAAAATTCCTTATATCGACATCACCGACATTGGCAAATACCTAGCCCCAGCCCTTCGAGATCCAGTAAAATACAACAATTCTCGTCTGACTGCGGCTACTGCCTACTACTCGGCCAAAGAGCTCGTCGACACGTTGTCTGAAGTGTCAGGCAAGAATGTCGTGCTCCCTACCGAAGCAGAAATTCCGCTCTTGACGGATGATCCAATGAAGCAAATGTTGGCCCGACCACCTGTGCTTTTCACAAAATGGGGGTATTATGGTCCCACTGGTGAGCAAGATCTAGAATGGACGCTTGCGCAAATGCATGAGAGACCCAAGACATTGAAGCAATTTCTCGAGGACAACGGACCTTGGTTTCAGTAGACAAAAATATTTGGCGACACTGGAAATGCAATAGGTTTCTAGCCATATTACTTAGCAGTCATGGATTTCTGGAATCAGACGAAGAGTAATTGGCTGAGTGAGATAGCAGTGAATGAATTCAATATGCAAAAGCCAGTGTGTCTAATCCCATTCTTTGTTTTAGAGCGATATGACGTTAGAGCAATGTTGACCTGTACGAATCTCCGGAAGTTGACCTCAATTATACCTAGGTAGGACGGATTATGGCACTAATTTCTATGATACCGGTTTCCAATGGCTCTTCCCTCTCGTATTCCAAGCATGCCAACGAGGTAATGGCTGAGCAAGGGGATATTCAAAACAAAGAAGTGAAGGATATTGAAATACAAAAGTGAACTTACCCAGTTACATAGATACGATCTACATGACCCACAAATAGAAGGCATGCATCGTCATTTTAAGGGTCTGTGCTAGCTAGTGCACTAGATTGAAGACCTGTGGAAATCGAACTGCTATTCTTTGATAAACGAACTCGAAAGCGACTAAGAGACGGCGTAAAGATCGGTACTAGCTATAGTTTCATCAGTTCGCTGAACCGCTGC
Organism: Talaromyces verruculosus; assembly: GCA_038993655.1. Taxonomy (NCBI): domain Eukaryota; kingdom Fungi; phylum Ascomycota; class Eurotiomycetes; order Eurotiales; family Trichocomaceae; genus Talaromyces; species Talaromyces verruculosus. The sequence continues at coordinate 75,256 of JBBVQN010000083.1, read as the reverse complement.
TGAATCTCAACTCTGTACTCCTTGAACACCCCAGCCGTGTTCAAATCTTCCCCTCGGCCGACTTTCACCATAAAATCCTTGTCAGGAAATGTCAAACAAACCGATTTGTCTAACGGCAACATCCGTAATCCATTACAGACTTCTTTCAATTGCTCAGCAGCCTTACCACCACCATGACCACCATAGCTTACAATCATTGCCGGCTTGCCTTTCCACTCATTGAAGAGATAATCGATTGCATTCTTCAAGCTAGCCGGATACCCCCAGTTATACTGAGGCGTGACAAAGATGAAAGCTTGGTAGGAAGCTATTTCGCGTGACCAGCGACGGGTATGCTCGTGTTTATAATCTTCAGGCGAAGGAATATGAGATGGGATTCCGGGTTCGTTGTATAGCGGCAGATTCCAGACAGCGAGATCGATGATGTTGAGATCGCTCTGGCTCTGGAGTTCTCGGATGGTATTTTGTACGAATTTCGCAATCTGAAGCCCTGCACGTGGCTCTCTTTGACTTCCAACGACGATGCCGACTCGTGGTCTGTCGGAAGTCATGGTATCCGGTCCTAGATGAGGCTGGGTAGACGAGCAGAATTTATTAAACCTGTTTTCACGGTACGCCTTCAATGAGGACTTGATCTGAAATGTCCAATTAGAGACGAAATTATTTATATAAAAAATAAGTAGGCAGATACGTGAAATTTCTACATGAACGGAAAAGGCGGTTCGCGCGGCCCGCAGATCGCTCCATACAACATCAACCACACAGAATGTACCGCTGATTAAATGGGTCGTATAGATTCGCTGTTATGCATTTTATCGCTAAGACTCAATTTGGTCGACGCTGCCTTCCAATCAATCCAGCCATCTCTGTTGCTGCATGTTATATTCCTTCACTACCTCTCTACAACTTCCGTCAAGCCCCCTTTGTCGACAATTCAGGATGATACAATCCATAGGACCGTCGGGTAGAGTCACATCAATATCACGAAGTCGACAGTAATCTGACAATGGCGGTGAAAACAAATCTTCCATAGCCGGAGACTCGAGGATATTGAAATCGTCGCCTGTATCTATATGTGCATAAAAGTCCCCTTCTTCAATCCCCATCACCTTCCGGGCAACGCACGCCGCGATATTCGCATCCCAAAAGCCTTCTCTATGGATGCTCGATTCCAGTAATCGAATAGCCTGTAATCTGATTCGATGTACACGACATTTGAGTGACACGTAATACAGCGGTGAAATCCAACCAATATCGATGACGGATCTAGACATATCGAAACAGCGCATAGAATTGACCGCGGTTGAGACTTGGGATTCTCTCACACTAGCAAGGGCTATTGAGTGATTAATAACGATTATAAATTGGTCGTCGTATAAGTCGAACATAGTTTCATCATCATGGTCACGGAGGCAGGTAGCGGTCATTATTTGAGCGATTGTGTGGTGACTGCACAAAAGTTGAAATGCGAATAATTCTATGTCCTTCCGCAGAAGGGCTTGTAAAGATGCTCTAGATCGTTCGTAAGTGGAGAACCAGCATTCTAGGTCGAGTTGGATCTGTTCCTGCCTCAGTGAGAACTCAATGTATGAATTTAGTGACAAGCAAGCCAGTGATTGCTGCTGTCGGACATCGGTAGACAATTCGAGTATCCTAAACAGGATGCATTCTAGCTTCTGCCATGCTTGGTTGAAGTTGAGGAATATTTCATCCGAGCGGAATGGCTTCAAAATATAGGCTGTATTGACTTGGGGAGATCGACGATGTTGATTTAAAAGAGCGACTTGAATGTATAACCTGGGAAAGACGTCGAGAATCCAATCATCAATTACTGTCGGGGATTGGCACTGTGATTCCCGAAGAATCTTGTTTCCACTCTCGAGGTGAAATACGGCTGTCCTGAAATGGCCACGCAGAAGCTCCAAAGAAACGAATATAACACATGTCATGAGAGCGAGGCGCGCAGATGGTTTGTCCTTAACAGAAAGATGAGACTGCAAATAACCAATCGCCTTGGTGTAATGTTTCAGGATAAAGTCCTCTCCGTCGCCCAGAGAATTATAAATAAGTTTTTGGCTGCGATGCGCTGCATAGAGATGTACACCATCTTCGTGGACACGGCTTATGGTCAGAACGGCATGTAACACTGCCGGCTCGCTGAGAGCGGCCTGGATAAGTACTGTCTCCCAAAAGGTCAGGACAAAAAGGCCATGTACTTTCGATTTCACCCTGCACTTGTACCATTCGAAGCTCCGTTTCTCATCCAGACTCAGACCCTGAAGAGTAGTATATGGGAGAATGGTTGGAGTGATGAGCTGTGTTTGCCGACTGCCATAGAAGTTTCCTCCGCCGCCCCAAATTCCATATCCATCACATACGCGTCCTGTCGAGAGACACCGCTTGCATACGGGCCGGTTCTCATCGCACTTTACTTTTCTCAGTCTGTATATAGATTAGACTTCCGGTTTGTTTGTTGCACTAGGCTGCACTCACTTGCATGTACGACAGCCGGATTTGACCTTGGATTTTCGGGGTCGATCAGACACAAGATCCGAGGGGCAATTACCTGCCATGATAAGCAAGTAGTGGCATGTCGTTGATATAGAAATAAATAGATCCTTGGTTGAAACAAATTCATTATCAACGCCAATAAAATCAACAGAATAGGTAATTACTACATATATGCTAGGTAAGCTTGTAGAGTCTCGTGAGCCATCGGAGTTAAGCCGATGTCTTGTGTTTGTGACGACCCGCCAAGGACCAATGGATGGTGTTTCGGCCCCACATTGCATTGTGCACAGCGGGTCTGAGTTCAAGCTCTGATTGATGAATTACACTCCCACTAACCCAATGGGGCTGGGTATTCCCAGGATCCGGAGAGCCCGCGTGACGCCAGCGGGGCATCTCTGATACATTTGATTGGAAAGCTCGGACGATGTATGGATCTATTGGTCGCTGTCAAAGAATTCGGAAACTAGACAAGCTGATTGGTTATCTCCGATATAGAGTTTGTATGAATGGTTGCGAACTTGTGAAGGGCGGCTGCAGAAGATTCCTTCATGATTGATACCTTTGTGGTGCAAATATTTCTGCCTGCGCAGTGCAGAAGAGACCGTCGAGGGAGCTGTCAAAGATGCACTGGGCTATAAGTAGGGGTCATGTCCTCAGCCATCCGAACTGCTCTCATCTAGGTCATCTACCATCGGTTGTTGACTTTCTAGCCATTATCGATTGTTCCAAAGTACTCTTGACACCAACACAGCAAATCGATATTGTCTTTCTTCCCTCATCATGTCCAAGGGTTCTGTTCCGACTCGCAAGCTGGGCAAGAATGGCCCCGGCGTTCCGGCCATGGGCTTCGGCTTGATGGGACTATCGGGTGTTTATGGGGCTGCACCTGATGAGGAGGGACGCTTCAAAATCTTGGACAGAGCTGCCGAGATTGGCTCCACATTCTGGGACACGGCGGAGTGAGTTTATATTCAGGAGATGATTCGGCTTCGTGTGGCAAGGGTGCGCTAACAACATGCCAGCATGTATGGAGACACTGAAGAGTTGGTAGGCAAGTGGTTCCAACGGACTGGAAAACGAGACGAAATCTTCCTTGCATCAAAATTCGGTATCATGATGGAAGGATATCAATTCAAGGGAATCAATAGCTCTGCAGATTACTGCAGACAACAGTGCGAAGCAAGCTTGAGACGTCTCAAGACGGATAGGATTGATCTTTGTATGTCTTTTCCTGATAGCATTCTTGCTGAGCTTGATCCGTGTTGGAGAGTTTACTGAATCTTGTAGATTATTGTCATCGAGTGAATCCCGAAACTCCTATCGAGGAGACCATGAGGGCTCTGGCACAACTGCAAGCGTAAGTGCCATATCTCGTGATAGTCTTCTAATCTCTGTTGAATCGAGTTGTTGACACGTATTAGGGAAGGAAAAATCAAACATATCGGGTTATCGGAAGCAGGTTCAGACACACTGCGCCGTGCCGTCAAGATCACACCCGTTGCTGCCGTCCAGATGGAGTACTCGCCCTTTGTGCGTGACATTGAACAAGAGTCCAGCTCCCATGTTCTTCAGACTTGTCGCGAGCTCGGCATTGCTGTTGTATGCTACTCGCCTCTCGCACGCGGCTTGCTCACCGGGAGATACTCTACCCCAGAGTCACTTTCCGACAACGGCGATCAGCGGGGTCGATGGTTTCCTTGGTTTCAACCAGAGAATTTCAGCAAGAATGTCTCAATTGTCAACCAATTCAAGACATTTGCTCATAAAAAAGGATGCACTCCTTCCCAACTTGCGCTTGCCTGGCTACTCCATCAGGGCCCTGACATCATTCCAAATCCCGGAACCAAGTCTATCAAGTATCTGGAACAGAACGTGGACGCGTTAGCTATCGAATTGACCGAGGAGGAAACGATCGTGATTCGAAATTTTTTGAAGAACAACGAACTGGCCGGATACCGTTCGACGGCTGGCAGCGAACACTTCGCTTATGTCACTACCAAGACTGAGCAGTGAAGCTTCCGTGAAAAGGAGAAAAAAGAAAAAAGAAAGAAAAAAGAAAAAAAAAAAAATTCTCGGCGGATTCTATTTATTCTATTCCGATTGATCATGTGGAACTTAAAAAACCTCTTGTTATTGCTCCATTGTTGATGAATAGGTGCCCCATGCAATTTCTTCCTTCGCTCCGCGGACACTCTTCATTTTTCAAAATGAAAGAATTGCCAACTGTAGAGAAGTGCACACATTTATTCAGTTAATCAATTCGTAGTCGGTCAGCTCATATGTAACGAGGTACAAGTGGCCAATGGGTTGCGACAAGAAGGTGTGTGCGCGTGCGCAAGGATTTGAGCATATGCGATCTAGCTAAATGAGCAGTCTGTTGGTAGATCAGTCAGCATTAATACAAGTCTCCTGTCCTCAAGCACCAGATAGTTGAAGCTGGGAGTGTACAATAAATAAATACACCGCGAGTGAAGTTGTGATCTTGGATGATTTCAAGGATTGCGACGATGCTCAAGAAACTTGCCTGGGACGTGTCGTGTCCATGAAGTAGCTGGTTATTAAGTTGTAAAAACATGAGCAGCCTGTTATTGACAGATCCTCTGCATTAAAAGATAATAAATCCTGTTTCTGCCTTGTTGTGCTTGCGAAATCCTGGAAGTCAACGTACTTTGTGTGAATCACTGCCTTAACAGGATCGCGACCATATGCTTAGAAGAGGATGATTCGTACAGAGTCACCAGGTCTTCCCCTGGAACCCTTGTCTGGCCCACAAAAGAATGACTGCCGGTACAGTCACCAAGCGTGGTATTCGAGCACTGGCTGTCCTTCTGATTGGTACAGATTCTATAGAACAGCACTATTCGTCGCACGGATGCAGCAAGGACCGCCATGATCATCGCAAAGAACCTACCGATGACGTTGCTGCTGAACAATAGCTTCGACAGCTTTGACTTTGATAAATATTTTTTTTTTGGTAAATACCCAGCTTACTCTGTGAACTGTCAGTCATTTTGTGAAACAAGCCCGGTGGCAAATTCTCACAGTTTCCCCTCATTGATCCCACGAATTGACAAATCTGTCCTGGTCAACTGGTGCTATTCCAGTTTACGCCATTTATATCCTCCTACGTAACGGTCTGGAAAAAACTTCCTAGTCTTCGAATCAATCTCATTGTTGCTTTATATTTTGTCCACATTCACGTCCCTAACCCTTGTCGAATCCCCACAAGACGAGACGACCGCTGCTCGAATACAACATTATTTCTACTTTTTTGAAGGCGATCATCCTTGGAAGAGGCATTTAGCTTGAAGCTTTGATTGATTGATTGACGATCGTTGGCATGTCGCCACCAGTCTGATCGACTGCCTTGAACCAAGGTGTGATTTGGGAACAGTGCATCCGAGCCCTAACTAGTGATGCCTGATTCTTCACGAGGGAGCCTCCAGTCGATAGCAGAGCCGCGCCGTCTTTCTTCTATCGAGCAGTCGATCCCAGATAAAACCAATACTGCTACTGCTGCCTCCGGTACTCCTCTCAGACAGCAAACGCAAACTCCTACGAGTGGCTCGAGAGCAGCACCAGAAGGCTCTGGTGGTACCGGAGAGAAAGTATGGATTCCTCGGGTATCTCATCGATCGGGTCCCTTGATACGCGCCAGAACAAAACATGCCTGTGAAGCGTGTCGGAGAAGGCGCATCAAGTGCGATGGAGTTCGACCTGTGTGTTCAGGCTGCTCTATCGCGGGCACGGAGTGCCTATACGCAGACCATAAGCGTGTGCGAGATAGGCAGGAGATGAAGTCACTGAAAACTACAATTGATCAGTACGAACATCTCTTGCGAGACCTTCTTCATGAGGTTCCTGCAGGGGCCGCGAAACGTATCCAGTCAACTTTAACAGTAAGGCCTCTATGACATTGTGCCGAGTATCATCACGTAAAAGACCAATACATCTAATCTTATTATTTTTCATTACTTATTAGCCCACCGATTCTTACCCTTTGAACCGCAACCCGTCCATGTCTAGCTCATCCTCTTCCTCAGCTGGCTCCATCGAAGGGATAGACACGATAAGCGAGGACCTCAACCGAAACGAAGAGTCCAGAGCCACCGGCTTCATGGGCAAGAACTCTGTTCACGCTTGGTTACGCAACCTGGAACCAGACAGCGGACACCGACTTTCGCCTGATCACAACATGGAGGCAGCGGGCAGAACGCAATTCGGCCAGCCTATCTCTCCTCAGGGTCTGGACAACAACATGGCCGTTAGCTATTTTCTCGACGATCAAAAACTACCCGCTTCGAATCCCGTCGATGCATACATATTGCCCGCGAAGAACCTAGCAGACTGGATTTTGCACTCTTACTTCAAATCCGTGCACCCATTTTTCCCCATTGTCCGTACCGATCTATTTCTGGAACAATACAAGAGTATATGGGGAGTCAATGGAAGCACGCGACCTGGTTCAAAATGGCTGGCAATCTTCAACATGATTCTTGCCATTGGCTGCAGACGACTGCAATTTCTCCAGGAGAAATTACCGACTGGCGTTAGTCATGAGGTGTTTTTCTCTCGCGCCCGATCCTTGAGTGTGAATGAAAACATGACCTTCGAACACGCAGACCTCCAACAAGTACAGGTTGAAGCGCTTGTGACGTTATACTTTATGGTTTCTATGCAGATTAATCGGTGAATAGTCCTATTTACTTACACCTTGCTGCTTTAGCAGATTTCTTAATTCACTTCACTATATGGTAAGAGCCACTAACTCATAACCATTCGACGCAGGGCCTGGAAAGTCTCCGGCATTGCAGTACGATCAGCCATGGCATTGGCGATCAACCTACGCTTCACAGATACCGACTTACAACCTGGATCCAAAGAAGCTCGTTCGCGACTTTGGTGGTCCATCTATATGCTAGAAAACGTCTTGTCGCATATGACTGGGAGACCTACCTGCATTGGAAGCTGGTCGTTTTCCGTCGAGCAGCCTATACCATACTCGGAGGACATGTTCGCTCGCCCTCATGTGATGGATTTGCTGACCAACGACTCTCTTCGCAGAGAACGTCTTAGGTGGTCACTAGACGAACAGGAAAATGAAAACGACGACTACGACCCCTTCTGGCTCAAGGAGATCGAAACTAACCAAGGCCTCCAGTTTTACCATCTTGTCGATTTAATGCACATAGTACACATTGCCATTGGAGAATTATTCTCCCCAAAGGGATTTCAAGCTAACAAGTCCTACATCAAACGACGCATTCGCTTCTACGACGAGAGGCTAGACCACTGGCTATCACGCTTACCTCCTGCATTTCGGTTTGTTGACCACAATTGTAATATAAATTTGCAAACATCGTCGCAAGGACAGGCTGTCTTGGCGCTGCATTATTACGGCGCACGGATTACTTTATATCGACCATGCTCCCCTTTCAGGCGATACGTCGGTCTGAAAGAGAAGGGGTACGCATACATCAGTCAACGGTGCCTTCAAGCGGCACTGTCCCTAATTGCCGTCTTTCCGGATGCCGTGGACCTTGATTGGGTTTACAACATATCCCCCTGGTGGTGTATGCTTCACTTTCTGATGCAAGCGAGCACTATACTGGTTATATTCACTCAGACCAGCGATCCCGCCGGCTCAGCCCACATGAGAGACGTTGAATACAGCTTCGCGGCTCCTGCACTAGCCGCTCAGGCTCAAGCTGCCTGTCAAAAGGCCCACAGATGGTTGCACGGCTTGTCTCGAGTCGACGAGTCATGTCGCAGGGCATTCGTGCTTTATGACGACCTCCTCCGGCGCCTTGGTTTTATCATGAGCTCTTCCGCTACATCCCTGTCTGGATCAGCACAAAGCAACCCCCTATCTCGGAATCAAAGCGGTGGGCAAAATACCCAGCAGGAATCCGATCAACCTGCATACAATGTGCAACACCAAGGTGAGTATCCCAGGCAAATGACACTGGATTCCTCCATGGAACCATACAGTCATCCGATGCATGATGCTGGCGACTTACTATCATCCCTTGATTGGAGGAACGTTGACCCATCTGTTGGCGCGATCTTTGCCGAACCGGCATATATGGGAGATGCGCCTGGTGAGTCAGAGTGGATGGGCACGACGTATGATGAAAACAATGACCGTATGAAATTCTCATGAACTGCATGTGGCGCCGAAGCTTGGCGGCCTTTTCTTTATTTAGTCTTTCCTTGAAATTTGCTGTCATGATACTTTACTTAACCTTAGAAATAGCGAAAAGAATCCCATCTTCTACCTAGGTAGGAATTTTACTTCGGTATCAATTTGTTTCAAGACGGATTTGACCTATCCATGGATGTCCCGACTAGCCCATTAACCATCAAACCTGGCGCAACTTTTCCAGGATTTGACAATACTTGGAACCTTCGATCAATGCCACTTGGCATTTTTGGAAAGAGATTATCAATATTGTTTGAAAACAGAATGTGGTGTTCATTCTTGAGTAATAATTACAAATTCTATCTCAGAAATTATTCTGTTTAAGACGTCCCATGCCCGACATCAGACATAGATCTAATCAAGCTCAGACAAGCGCTTAAGCTGTCTCGCAGGTCTCGGTCTCTCCGTTGTGCTGTAACCGTTGTTAGCTGATTGAATTCAAATATTATTAGCAGGGTGTACTCACTCCCGTGCGGCTGTACTTGATACCAACGGAAGTTCCGCTGACAGCATCATAAGGAACAGGGCTGGTGTAGTTGTAAGTAGGCTGCATTCCGTGGTAGGTCTGCTGAACGGTGTGAAGAACGGTGTTGGCACCGGAGCACTGGGCACCGTTGGTCAAGGGGATGGGCCAGGCGCTGGAGTACTTCTTGCTGGACAAAGGACCAGGGTAAGAAGTGTTCAAGTTGGCGTTGGTCATGTCAACGTCGTAGTTGATGTAGTTGACCTTGTCAGCAACGACGGACAACAAGTTGGCACCGCAGTCCCAGCGACCGAGAGAGGGGAGCTCCCAGTTGGCGGAGAGAGAGGCAATCACGGAGTAGTGGGTGTAGAAAGTGCTGTCGGTGGTTCCCTTGAGGTGGTCGGGGACCGCGCCACCAACCAAGAGGGTGTAGACGGAGTTGGGGTGGGTGTAGTTGCCACTCTCATCAAAGCTGAGCATGACAAGGGTGTCCTCCATCAAGTACTCGTTCTTCAGGAGGTCAGTGAGGAAGTTGTAAGACCAGGTACCGCTGAAAGAGACGTCGGTGTCGTGGCCGTCGTTGGTCATGTTGGGGGTGATGAAAGAGTATTGGGGGAGACGCTGGTTGTCAAGGTCCTCATAGAAGCTGGTGAAGTTCTTGATCTGGCGAAGACGGGTAGCGTCATCGGTCACAGAGTCGAAGATGACGAGGGGGTTATGCTTGCGCACGTAGTCATTGGGACCGCTCTCAGGGTAACGGAAACCCTGGTAACCAGCGTAAGGGAGACCTTCCTGGTACTCGCTCCAGGAGATCTTGCGGGTGTCGAAAAGATCAGCAATAGTAGAGACGTTGTTGGGGATTTGCCACCAGGCGTCGTTGTCCATTCCGAAGTGGTCACCACCAGCAGCGGCGACGTAGTTGGGCTCAGATGGGTGAGTAACAGCCCAGTAGTTGTTCAAGAAGATACCGTTCTTCTTCAACTCGTTAAGATGAGGCTCAATCTCAGCGGTGGCCAAGTCCTAGAAACATTACCTCTCCTGTCAGCGTGTCGCGGATAACGATTCCGCTCTAGCACTCGGAATACTTACAGTGTTCTCCAACCAGATATCGATGAATCGGTTAAAGACCTTTCCGGGTACGTTGGAGGTGGGAGAGTAAGGAATGACGGAAGCCTGAGCAGCAGCAATCTCGGCAGCAGAAGGGTACTGCTCAGTGGTAGTCTGAGCAGCAACCACGCTGCAGCTGGCCATCATGGCCATCAAGACCTTGTGTAACATGGTTTGGGATAACATCTTGCCGAGTGTGTAGTGTTTGAAAGACCGCGGTGATTAATCGAGTAGTTAATTCCACTCCCTGTCCTTGCTGAGGGGTATGCCCGTCTTTATATGTCCGTTGCCACGCTGTGAGGTACCTGCATGGTATGTCACTTGCAGCATTCTTTTGGATCTCGCGATCAGACCGCTTGGGCTGGTCCGCTAATCGCGATATAACTTTTGCATCCGCAATGTCGAGCCCACGTTTTCGAGGTTGTTGGTCTGGATGTGGTTTGATTCGGCGATGATGGCGCATTTCGAAATGCAAGTCGGCAAGTATTGTTGATATTCACATTGTTGAGACCGCACTCGACTGTCATGACAGTTGTCGTATGTTGAGATGTTCTCATTATCAACCGTCAACGAAGGAGAACGTTGCAGTGACATTTTACGTAGTATTCCTGGAGTCGAACAAGGCCATTGTCCTGGTAAAGAGCATTAATCGTCTATTTTTCCGAAACGATTGGCCAATCAGAGCACCGAATGGTAGAGAGCTTCAAGCATGTTCTCGACACCGTCCCTCTGATTGGTTCTGACTGAGTAGCTTAATTGACTTGGCGGATTTTAAGTCTATGCATTATTGTATGGAAATGTCCGCCAGGCACGGGGTTGACGATCAGCAAATCAGACACAGTTAACAGACTGAACGAGATGCTGTCAGGATCATTAAGAATACTACAACGTACGTACGTATTATCATCGAGCTGTTGTTGAGTGAGCACGAGGAGATGGGAGAAAGAATCAACAAGTTATGTTCCGTCAAGCGCAGCCAACACGCACAGCCAAGTCGGGCACGTGGCTTGACTTGCTCGATTGACTTTTGGTCTATGTGCTTGTCACTGTACGCAAGGACAGCCATCGGCTTGCTCCAGGTGATGTCCCACGTGTCTGTCGAGTGAAGAAATCCACGAAAAGAGCACGCACGCTGAAGCTGCCACGACAGGCGACGGGAGCTAGTACTAAAAGGGAAAGTATGACATTGTTGCTCTCGGCCAATCATTTGCAACGTGATTCAAATATTCCTTTTGTCAAGTTTTCGATCTTTCAAGAACATGGCATCTCTGTTGGCCTGTTCACCGTAAAGGAAAAAAAAAGGAAAGAAGGCAAATTTCAACCAGAACGCACATTAAACGCCGAGACCCACTCAAATCACCGAGATCTATCGGAATACTCGCGCGTGTTCGTGACCCCTGGCATACCCTTACAAATAAATATCGAGAGGAGAGAAAAGACTATAAAACGTGAAATATCCGAGTCTCGACGCGCCATAACATTGCAAACCCCAACCCCAAAACCCTACACATTGCTCTCACTGCTGGCAATGTGGATTTCAGTGGTTTTGTGAATGTTGTACTGTTTAGCCGGATTGACGTCGCCAAGGTGTACATCACCAGCCAGCACCCGAGACTCTGTGGCCACGCCGCCAAATATATGCTCTTCACTCTCGCTTCGACCCAAATGTCCTTCATCGTGGTTCGATGTGATGGCGGAGAAATTCCGACTTCGGGACCCAGTATGGCCTGCGAATGGATTGTCGTTTGTCTTTGCACCGTAGTATAGTTGTCGCGAACTCTTTTTCGTTCCGGTAGCGCTGGAGTGGAGGAACTTGATTGTCCGGCGGAGAAAGGACCAGACGTATGGGAGGTTGGAAACGTAGATACCGATCGAGGCTTCTCGGAGGTACCAGAACTGGTAGGAGGTGTCGTAGATGTCGCGAAACGTGAAGATTTTGGAAACGATGGCGCAAACGATCTGTTAACACAATGACCTTAGCTTCAATGTGCCACTACTACTTGGTAGGGGAGAACATACCAAGAAAAACCCCAACCCGAAAATGACGAGGATGGGCACTTTTTCTTTATTCGACATGTTCATCTTCCACAATGTCGGGATAATAACCAACAAGATGGCCAAGTCAGAGGATATATTGAAAACTGCCTGAACAACCTCATAGTTGAAATACGTGGCGCATTGTTGCTGAGGCGGTGGAATGGTAAAATATCCCGAAAACGGACGACAGTTTAGGAAGAGAGTGAGCTCGACGGCGATATATCCTGCCAAGGTATATCCGGCGCAGATTTTGACCCAGAATTGCCGTAGAAGATTCGTACTATAGGTATCACAACAGTGAGTCGCCATGCAGTCGTAAACAAGAACGGATAAGCACTCACGTCATCCGCCAATAGATGATGAGCATGCAGGCTTTCAGGAACCAAATAGTGTTGACCATACACTGCTCAGAAGCGAATTCAACTTTGGCAAATTGTTCTCTATCCAATATATCCTGCGGAGTAAAGGTGGCGTATTCTTCTGGCGTATACAGTGTGCCACCACCGCCTTCTGCCAATTGTATATTGGTCACAACTAGGGCAGTATACCAGCCCTATAACGGCAAGAACGATTAGCTGTGTCGAAGACAAGACAAGCCATTGGGACGTACAATTGATAGCGTCATGATACAGTCTTCTGCCTGCCATTTCAACCCCAACCGGTCGTATCGGCCATATCTATTCGCTGTTAGGGCCCAGTATTCAAAAAAGGTAGAGAGCAGGGGTGGATGCGTACAGTCGGAGTAGATATAGAATAATACCAATGGTATACATGATCCAGGACTGCACCACCAGATCATGTGGGCTGCCACCACCGTCTGCAGCCATTGTGATTTATCTCGCCGTGCTTCTTAGTATGACATGTGCAATGATTTTCGGCCACGAGTGGAAACGGCGGCACCACGTCCTACTTAAAATGTCGAAAGAAAAAAAAAGAGGCAAAAATAAAATTGCAAGAGCCACCAAAGCCACCACCCTACAGGGTGAAATGGGGTCTCTTGGACTATGAGTAAACTCGGTCCAGGGAACCAAAGTCAAGCAGTCAAGGAGTCGGATGTGGACGTGAAGCCTGAGGACTCAGCAACCCTTATCTTCAGTCTAGCCCGAATCGGACGCACGTTTGGTCAGGATGCACGACACCAAGCAAACAACGCCATGTCAACTAAATTAAATCATAGCCTTATCAGTAAGTCAAGCATTGTGCCTGACTTGGTGGCACTGATAATAAAGATCAAACAGTCAATAGCACTGCCGGCTGGGAAACTGCAATCGGATTTGCTTTTTTTCCTTACTAGAGTCCTCCCTATGCAGGCAAATTTTTAGCGGAGGCGTTCTGGAGGAGGCGCGATTCCAAACGGCTCGAAGCTTCATACAAACGTATACGTAGTATGTAAGTAAGCAAACAACATGTTGTCTGTGGCGTCTGGCTGCGTATTTATCCAATAATCAATTGGCATCAAATAGACAAGAGATCCAATCAGGCGGGGATGGAAAAGCCATGGTGGGTTTGGAGCAATCCAGGACGGCCTGGATGATGGTGCGAGGAATGACAGTCGGCTCGATCTGGGCATAGAAGTGTCCAGCGGCAGAGAACTCAGGAGTCTGAGAGTCGGTGAGAGATAAGAAAAACTTAACAACGGAGAGCCCAGGGAAGTGGGTGCCTTCAAAACTAGGCTGCTCGCCAACCAACCAGCAGTGACAGGCTAAACTACTTGCAGACTAGCCCGTCGCTCCTTCTCCCCTGGCAGTCCGGACGTGCATGGCGCTAACCCAAAGCAGAAATCCGTCATCCATCTTCTTCGTCTTATCTTTCTCTCTAACATACTATGTAGTACTCCGTACGCTAAGGATTATCAAATACTACGTAGTACGTGCTACGTACTACGTACTTCTCTCTATGAGCCACTATAGTCGCGGTGCAGTGTCCTCATTGGTGCTTGGTGTCGTCTTTCTAGAAGCGCGCTAGGGATTCCGGGGACCCTGCGTGGGTTCCCGACGCAAAACACCAGCTAAGACGCTACCTAACGTTAAAGCTAAGTTTTTTGTCAATGCTTGTCAGTGCTTGTCAGTGCTTGTCTAGCTCCCCACTCCGTCTTGAATTTTTTTTGTCGCAGGATCATGGATGCATGCACAATTAATTAATTCGTGTGTTATCGCTACATCTCCATCAAATAGCAGTGGTGATACGGCAGAGCTAGTCCGTAGCTAGTATTATTCAGTGCGTATGTACTATGTAGTATGTACGTCCTGCGTTCTGCATGGGCTGGACCAATGAGTGGTGAGCGGCTTCCCGCCACCTGCTCTTTCCTCCGTCCCTCTCTCTCTTCTTCCTCTTATATCCTCTTATATCCCTCGGTAATCGTCCTTGCGGTCGCAATTTCCTTCTTGACCTCTTTGCATGTTGTTTCGTGCTCTCTTTGACAGAGACAACCACCATGGAGAAGCAGCCGAGTGACAACATCAACACCGATGGCTCTGTCCTCGAAAGCCAGCCATCCGATGCCGTCAAGAACACCAGCTCCCGCGGCCTTCTTGCCCGTCTGAACGAGAGACTCGCCTCAGTCAGGTTCATGGAAGCCCGCGGTATCGAACGGGTACCTGAATCAGAGCGTCATAGCGCCACTGCTGCCGATTACATGCAGATGGGCCTGCTGTGGTTCAGTACAAACATCACCGCCAACAACATCGCCGTTGGCATGCTTGGTCCATTGGATTATGGATTGAGTTTTACTGACTCGGCGCTGTGTGCTACTTTCGGCGCCCTGCTGGGTGCTGCCGGTGCCGCGTACATGGGCACTTGGGGTCCAGTCAGTGGTAATCGTACGATGGTAAGTTCCTTCATACTGTGACGTGCCAGCTCAATTGTCTGACAATGTCAGGTCATTGCGCGTTATTTCATGGGCTACTACCCTAGCAAGATCTGCGCCCTCCTGAATATTGTGATCATGCTGGGATATGGAATGATTGACTGCCTCGTCGGAGGTCAGGTTCTTTCCGCCGTCGCCGGCGGAAACATGACTGTCGTCGTCGGTACAATCATAGTCGCCATCATCACCTGGATCGTGGTCATTTTCGGAATGTCCGTCTTCCACAAGTACGAGAGATGGGCATGGGTCCCGCAATTGATTGCTCTGTTTGTGTTGGTGGGTTCCGCTGGCCCCAAGTTCGACACCAACATTCCCTCTGTTGGCAGTTCCCGAGATATCGCCGGCAACCGTTTGTCGTTCTTCTCGCTCTGCCTGTCGTCTTCCGTTGCTTGGGCCCCTGCCGGTGCCGATTATTACGTGTACTATCCCCCGACCACCAAGAAATGGGTCACGTTCACCATGAGCTTCTTTGGCATCGGTCTTGCATTAACATTTGCCAACCTGCTTGGTGTCGGTCTCGGCTCGGGAACTTATAGCAACGTCGACTGGGAGGCTGCTAACGAGGTTTCATCTGGCGCTTTGATCATGCAAGGCTATAATGGGTTGGGCGGTTTCGGAAAATTCCTCGGTGTTTTGATTGCGCTGGGTCTTATTGCAAACAATATTCCCGGTACCTATTCGGCCACTCTTGGCTTCCAGACTCTGGGTCGCTACGGGATTGCGTTTCCCCGTTGGTTCTGGACCTGCGTCGGTGTGGTCATTTACACTGCATGTGCCCTGGGCGGGCGGGACCATCTATTCGAAATTTTCGAGAACTTCCTCGCTCTCATGGGTTACTGGGTTACAATCTTCTTGGTCATTGTGCTTGAAGAACACATGATCTTCCGCTGGGGCAAGCTTGCACCGGCTTTTGACTGGTCGATCTGGGCAGACCGAAGCAAGCTGCCTCTGGGTCTGGCTGCGTTCACAGCATTCGTCATTGGATGGGTCGGAAGTATCATGTGCATGTACCAGATCTACTATGTTGGCCCTATCGCCAAGTTGGTAAGCACTGATGGTGCCGATCTGGGTATCTGGGTGGGTTGTGCATGGGCCATGATTGTTTTTCCTCCACTGCGATGGCTAGAGTTGAAGAAATTCGGCCGATGAGTTTCTTCACTATGACCTTGCATATATATAGACATCGGTGATGTTTTCTTGCAGTTTGTCCGTTGCTGCGTCACATTAATACTTCTCACTGTTCATGCATTGTGGAAAGCATCGTCTACAATAGAATACAATATAATCCTGTCTGGCTTTAAGTTGCCGGATAAACTTTTTTACACAAGAAGGTTTTGCTGTTCAGCACGTTTCTCGGCCATCCGGCACCGTTAAGTTTCCCTAAAGTTTCCCTCAACTTTGAAGTGGAAATGGCCGTACTCCAAACTTTTTGTAAACTTCCATGAAAACTCTCATGACTTATATGGTAAAAATACAGCCTCAAGCGACCTTCCAAGTCCACATATTCATACCCATCTTATTTCCGGTCGTCACCGGCATTCCGGCGTGCAGAGTCATTTTATGTCCCGCATCATCATCGTGAAGATTCTCCCAATATATGGCATTTCCGAGAATCGGTTTGAACGTAACTCCTTCATCGAACGGCCGGTCGCAATCAATAAACTCACACCAACTCTCATCATCCGGCGGAGTAAGTCGCGCAAAATTGGTCCCTCCACCAGTACAATTCGCGTGTATATAAACGAAAAATGTAGAAGCGATATTGCCTCCGACGGCGTGCGCATCATCGAACCAGTCGTAGTGGTCGCGGTACTGGCCAGAGATACCATAATTCTGAACCACAATGGGCATGAAATCACCAAAACGTTTGTAAAAGGGAAACGATGTTGCGCGTTCTTCGATTCTTTTGATGGTTTCGTCGTTTCGGTCTAGTTTCGCCGTCATTGAGAGGCGGTACGCTTTGTCGATGTGCGGTTTGCCGTCGTTATCCCACATGGGCGATGGAGCGAATCGGCCGTTCCTATTCAATTGGCTATGGTTAGCTATCGATTGGTCTACTGAATTGGCCGAACATGGAGATGAAGCTTACGCCAGTTGCACTAGGTGAGCAGCTTCCTGTGTAGTGATAAAGTCCTTCACGTATACGACAACTGGATCTTCGGAAAGAACGTAGGTCTGCGGGCGTGCTGTATCGGCACTGATGTTATATCTCGTACGCAGCCATTCTAATGGTGCCTGGTCAAATGAAGTAAAAGCCAACCCAATTGCAATAGCAGCGACAAACAAGCTGAGCGACCGGAAGAGTAGATTGCCCGCCATTGGGGGAGCGGTCCGGCCAGACGATATCGCATCTATACCGAAGCAGACAAATGCATTCAAGCAGTCAGCCAGTGTCTCTTCTAGTGCCTTTCTTCATGGCTGCTGGATTCGTCACGATGCGAGGCGCGAAGAAGTTGTCGAACAGGCTGTTCTTATCGATATCTAAATAACGCGGCACGTGCCTCGGCCAGCAATGACGATTGGCGCCCACCAATTAATTGCCGCGCATCTTTCTTCTGAAGGCGATGGGCATCAATTGTTCTCTACTACTGCTGATGGTATGCAAAAATGATCTTATGGTCGCTGCCTCCATGGCTGGGCCTATTTCTTCTGTTTGAGCTATGTTGTGGGCGGGGAGTGTCCTCTCTTGATCCTGAAGCGTTTGCACAGCGTGCTGCCTTGCCAGGCATGTTTGTTATAGGCTGTAAGTGATATCGCCTGCGCTGTTTGATATATGGCTAACTGATAAATTGATAGTCTGTGTTGTAAGTGATTGCTCGATCCGAGGAGAAAAGATACAGAGAGAATATTCAACGGTTATCTAACTCCATGCTAATCATTGACCTTGTCACGTCTAGCCCTCGCAGTATGCTTTCCACAATTTAGATTGATGCGCCATAATAGTACTTACTGTTTTGTTAGTGAACCATGTAAAACAGTTCACAATGAACTTGCGCTCGCTGCCGAAAACTTGGGCAAGACATTCGATGTCAGCATATACGAGGTAGACTGCTCGGAGCACGAAAAGTTCTGCGCTTCCTTGGACGTCCTATCATTTCCAACAATCAGAACCTTTCAGCATGGGAAATGGTCTCGCTACCGAGGTCCACAGCGAGCAACACCGTATGACTTTGTCTGAGCTTTTGAAGTATTCACTGTCGCTAATGGGTACAGACTCGTCACACATGTCTTGAAGAAAGTCACAAATTCTCTTGTTAAACTAGACGAGGAACGGTTCAACGTGATGAAGAGTCTAGGGATTCCCTTGATGGCCCTCACACCGGCTGCAGAGGACGACTCCTCTATCAATCTCATGGCTTCTCTTGCATTGGAAGAACTAGCGAAAGACTTCTTTGTTGGCGTTATGTCCGCTGCTCAATCCGGAACGAACGCACCATTCATCACAGTTTACAATGTTCGGGACGAAGCAACCCCCAAATACGATGGCCCGTTTGAAAAGGGGGCTATTCTACATTTCGCCAGTCTAGTTTCCCAACCCCTGATTAGACAATTTGACATGTCATCAATAGTGAGCTTTATGAAGGTAAGCTATTCATTGACGAGGTTATAGTTTGCGAGTCTGATATGCCCAAAGTCCGGCCTACCCATCGGAATAATGTACTCGGCCAACGAAGATGAGCGAAAGACCATGGTAGCGAGCCTATGTGACGTAGCAATGAAATACCGAGGAAAGGTCAATTTTGCTACTGTCGACGCTATCAAGAATTCGTTTGCCTTGGAGCCAATGGGATTAAAGCCGGATGAACTGCCAGCCTTTGTTGTCCAGGCTAACGATGAAATCTACAAACTGGGTCCGGGCTTGACAATCACACCAGAAGCAATCGATGGATTGATCAAGCAAACATTGTTTTCCAGGACAATGCAGCCGGATCCGCTAGTGGTGCAACGAATGTGACGCATGATATATTCTCAAAATAAAGCTTTGTCGTTGTTGAATGTATTGCATGACCATCAGCCTTCACTACCAAGGTTGCATAAACTGGACTACATCAATCATACAAAGTATGATCCGGGAACTTACGCAAGAATTTACGAGGTTGAGCTACTGAGTTCTCTCTTCAAGTAGATAATGAAAGGCTTGATAGCCTCAATAAGTTGTGCTCTCATAAATTGTTCTCTCAATATCCGGCCTTTGGAAGTTACCTAAGTACAACTGAGAGAATGAGACTTGTGCACGCCAATCTATCAACCCATATCCCGAGCCAGCAAGAGAGGGAGGATTTGAACAATGCATGAAGATCATGCCGTCTCGTTCTATGGATAGAAGACCTTGTCGAAAAATTCCGTGAGCTGCTCACTTAGAGCTTCACATAGCTGCTTGATAAAGTAAACTCGGTCACATTTCGCCTTAGTGATTGGATCATCATGACACACAACCCCATGCCAATTCGCATGGTTAATCTTTGGCTGCGGGAATACGGCCGTTAGTGTTTTGCCGTAGGTTACAGCTTTAGAGTCATCGGATAAAACATCCCCCAGCCGTTGTGATAGCTCGAAAATATCCTTTTCAGCATATGGACCTGTTCCCATACCCGCAACGAAATGTCCAGTGAAGCACTCGTAAAATATCACATTGGGCTTGTCGTATATTCCTTTCGTAGATGCACGAAGATCACTTTCCAATGAAGGGATGATGATGCGATCAAATGCTTGAACATCTGGTTGCTTGAATTTTCTTTGTTCCCAGTCTCGCTTCCCTAGTAAAGAATCTTGGATGTAGTAAATCCGTTCGAGTGCGCCAACAAGACCCTGTGGATGCAACGGCTGTTCGCCAACGCCGGTGTCCTTGACTTGGAAGAAAAACTCCTCGATGTTGATTGAGATACTGCATTTTTCTTTCTGCTGCTTGATGTAAGATTCGATTGTTTTTCGAAGTGGTGCAATCTTCTCTTCCTTCTCTGTCGGGTATGCTATGGCCACTTGGATTGATTTTTCAGGTGGAACGTTCAAGTTCTTCGACCCGAATGCCCTGAATGAGTTGGGCACTTTTGCGGTTTCAAATAACTTGTCGGCGTCAACGGGAAAATTTTCAGGTTTCTGATCTACAGACTGCCGAAGCAGCTGGTAGGTAATAGAGTCAATCACTGATTTGGTATCCGGCTCCATTTTTTGGCGTGTGCAAACTTTTGTGAATAGGTGAAGATTATAGGGTTAACGGGGATGTGTTAGGTGAAGATAACTCCAACTACCACTCATTGCCATCATGAAAGCCCTTATATACATGTTTATGAGTCATTATAATCAGTCACAGCATGTCATCGGCATTCGTCTGATCCCAATGCGTTTGAAGACCACTCAATATTCTTTGTTTGCCCTCCGGTTTTGCTGCTCTTTGAAGAACACTCCACACAAGTAAGATCAATCTCGAAGCACTTATACTTTTTTATAACTATGCGTTGGTACGTTCAGGGATGTATGTATATTCGAGATTTAGGAATACGTTGAGGCTTCACCGATCAATCACCAACTCAGGGGCATCAACGTACTGCTTCACTATGCATTGCCTTCATCTCATTGCATCATGGGACTAGTTATCCTTTGTGAAGCTTTTCCTCACCCGGATAGGCATTAGAAGATGACACAAATATCAATAGTTACTCATACTGAGCAGCATTGCCCGTATGACGGTGCTCGACTATGACAACTATGACATCTCAAATTTGGGAACTTTTATGTATCATGACTCCTGGTAACATGTCGAAGAATATTCGTACAATCAGCTACACCAACATCACATATCCTTCATTGCACCGGGTAAAATTCAGAGTATTTACACATCATGTTTCTTCCTTGATAATATCTATATAAGTGTACCATAGAGCCACCCTTGAGTCACACAGAGGCTTTTCGGATGTCGTTCCGCGGTTTTACAAGACAAGCAAAAGCCATGATTAAGGCTGATAAATTTCAATAATGCTACACCAACTAGTCACTCGTGATTCAATAACCATTTTGTGTCATCCAAATGGCCGCTGTTACTCCATGAATTGTACTAAAGCAGGTTCCTGTCGGCAGAAACGGCCTTTGTACCCTTTGCCATATTTTCAAGGACTGCTCTAGCTCTCATATTGAAGTAGGCGTGTTGAAAGTCCGCTTTGTATGCCTTGATTTGCTCGCCAGACAGGCCAGCCTCGCCTCCTGTGGTGGAAGTCAACTTAGCAATGATCATGGTTAGTTGCATGACTGATAAACCCGCCAATCATTGAAAATACGATATCAACCTGGTTAGAGTTCTGTATAGCGCTCCCAGACAGACATACCAGACATGACCCCATAGAGGTGATCATATTACAGAAATTCAGCATACAGACATAACGCACTGTATATTCAGAGTCAGAGATTACAATGTGTCAATACTGACAAGACGCTGTTCTCTATGTCATCGGCAAGCGGACATGACCAATGACTTTATTAACAACTCGTCAGTAAGTTGTTGATGGAACTGTCACACGTCAGACTTTTGGATATTCTTCGAAACGACCGAATATCCTGGAACTGTGTTTCCTAGTACTCCTGACTAATTCAGGGACTTTGTGGCACTTCTGAGGACTACCGAGGACTACCTGTAGAGTCACTCGAAGTGGTGAGTCTTCCTGAGTACTTAACCATGGCATCATACCAGACAGCCATTCTGCTTTTCCCAACACTACAACCCATACAACGGTTTAAAATTCTCGGAGTACGACAGGAACGATGGAAGGACCGGTGCGATATGAGCTGTCAGACGTTGACCGACAAGCGCCAGATGCAATTGTGAAATGTTTTACGTTTTGCAAGCTCCAGGAAAACCTTAACATGGAAAAGCTGATAGAAGCCTTGCATCAAGGACTCAATAACGCAATCGAACAGCTTCCAACCATGTCTGGAAATATTCTTGTTGATCAGTCTGGCAAGCCATATATCGAAGTTGTGCCTGGAACTCGGGTGAAACTGGCTATTAAACACTATTCAAGCAACGAGCACAAGTCTTTCGCAGGTCTTGCTCAAAATTCCTTTCACCCAGAGGATCTGGATCTAGCTATGTTGCTCCCTGAATTGCTACCAGCGGACCACCAACCAGCATGTTGGCTACAGCTGAATGTCATCGAAGGTGGTCTGATTCTTGCTTTCGCTGCACATTATTTTGCAGTAGACTTCAAGTCAATACATATCTTTCTAGGTGCCATACGTCAGGGCAGCAAAGCATACTATCATGGTGACCCATTGCCTAAGCTTGCTGTATCCCTGGATAGAAAACCTCTCAACGGACATCGAATCCCGGAAGGTGTATCGAAGCAAGACTTATTGGAGAAGTGTTCATGAGTATCAAGTCATCGACTTGAAAGAAGCTTTCAGTTGTCTCTCGAACGCCGTAGACATAGCAGACTATCAGGCGAGACTCTACAAAATCAGCGACGCGGAGATTGCAGGGCTCAAAGAGCAATGCAATCTCTCCGAAGACGTGAAATATGTCAGTGCCTTCGACTGCATCTCACCTGCACTCTGGAAGTCAATCACTCGTGCCCGTGTCTCGATTACTCCAGAGAAACAATCGGTGCAGTCTTCCCTTGTTTTCACCATGGACCTTCGTTCACGTGATTCAGAGCATATAAGTTCCCCATCGTACCTTGGAAACGCTATCATCCTGACCCAGACAGGGCCCTTGGATACTCAAACCTTGTTAGAGGATGAAAAAATCTCTATTGCAGCCTCCTTAATTCGCCAAAGCATCAATGGTGTGACTATTTCATCCATCAAGAATTTTACCCGGCTGATACACTGTTTAGGCCCCGATGAGAGACTCAAACTCGACGTGGACTACGAGGATATGGACTTTCTAGCAAACAGATGGTTCCTAGGAAAACCCGAAGATTATGACTTTGGTGCCGGTGTACCTGAAGCATTTCGTCCAAAACCAAACCCATTGAAAGCGGCCTCCTGCAATTTCCTTCCCACTTTCCGCGATGCATCAAAGGGCACTCGGGAATTGCTGATTCAGCTTCGCGCCAAAGAGCATGAGATGCTAATGGAGGACAATTTCTTTACTAAGTATTTTAAGCCGGTTTCCTATCCTACATGTGACTCTGAACCTCTAGGAGTATGTGAGTTTATCTAGGCAACAAAGGTTGAACTGATCGGCTACCTGAGAGATCTTATCACAGATTACCAGGTTTTTCCTGAGATCCTTTTTCTTTCCTTATACTAGGTAGTCTTATTCATTTATATTTTATATCAAAGTTGATCAATCATTTGGTACAAGATCGACCGCGTTATTTATCTACGGTGCTAGTTCAACCATATTGACTATTTAAAATCATTCTAAACATCATCGGTTGATCAGTAAGCAAAAGAAATCAACAATGCTAGCTATTGTCTATGCTCAAACTTTCCCTGTACTTAAATCTTGCAAGCAATCGAATTTTCCACTTATTCATGCTTGCTCAAAACACGCTTGATGGTCTGCTTCACGCTTTCTGGCTCCAGCCCCAATAGATCATTGGATAATTCTTCATCTGTGGCATAATTGGCGTGAAGAGCGGGGTCATCGGCATAGCTGGTGGCACGAACGAGGATGAAGGCACCACTGAAGTCTCCATCACCAAGCCTCTTGAAAGCCTCACTTTTTTGGGCATCTGATGTTGTATCAATCACTTTCCATTTCGAGGCGGTTTCTCCTTCAAGAGCCTGTAGTATCTCCTTTTGCGTAGTTTCAACTGAAGAAACATAGATATATTTATTGGCGGTTTTCTGAGGATGTTTCAAGACCGAGATCACAGAATGGCCGAGTTCCCTTTCATTGACGAGGGTGAAACGCTTGTCTCCCCTGTCCCAGATTGTTGCGGTCCGGTTAGGTATGTCGTAGCCGAGAAACCCACTTGTTAGACCCTTTTATCGAGAGTGATCAGTATAGTCAGGACATAAGAATCGGCAGACATACCCAATCGAATAGAAGAGCGGTTGCAATGCCGGTCCAGGTCAGGCCAGACGACTCCTTTGACTTGAGATAGTCGAGAACCTCTTTCTTTTGGTTGAACAAGGGCAGCAGCTGACGAACAGGTTCATTAAGAGTATTTGAAGAGAACTCGGAAGGTATGAACCTCTTGACGCCAGCCTGCGCTGCCATATCAATGAACTTCTTTTGCTCAGTGAACGCAGTCGCGCCCACAGCGGAAACGACAGCATCCTGGCCCTGGAAAGAGGAAAACAAATCCGACTCGGAAAAGTCTATTTTACGCACGTTGACATTTGGTGGAAATGTGGCATCGCTAGTGTTGCGAGATATCACAGTTACATTGATATCAGAGGACGCAAGAAGTGCCTCAAGGATGATTTTGCCAATGGTCCCACTGGCCTGTAAGAGACAAATAAGTGTATGCGTAGCGCTGATGATTGATTGGGATGACTTACGCCAATCAAGGCAACATTTTTCAGAGGAGTTGACATTTTGTTGGTCCTAATTAATCGAAGTATGCCGGTTTGACGTGATGGGACGATTGTTGCAAAGACAATTTTAGTATCTTTACTTTGAAAGACATTTTGATCGTCCAAATCGTTTCTTATATACTTTGTAGGTTGAATAAATTCTATAATGAATCCTCTGTTTTATAAGCATTGCCTGAATTTGCCTGACAAATGCGGCTTAATCCTCCGCTTTCTCCGCAATAGCCAATCGGAGGTCCTCCGCCCACACCTCGCTCAACTTCTGATTATTCACGAAACACTCCATTCATTGATTTGCAAGATTATCCTCCATCACAACTCTTATTAATGTCTTCACGGAGAGCTGTAGCAGCTGGCCGCTCATGTCTCGAATGCCGCCGGCGAAAAATTAAATGCGATCGGGCGTACCCATGTTCGTACTGTGTCAAAACGAGAACAAACTGCACCTATCCCGCCCTGAGAACAACGACGAATACGGAAGACAATATAGCTGCTCGCTTGGAAATTGTCGAAAGCCGGATGACCGCTTTCGAATCCGATCTCTCCGAGATCAAGCAATTATTACGGTCAATCGATACTTCTGTTGCATTGCACCAAGGGTCAACACGAAATGACGTTGTCCCACAGCCACATCAGGAACACATACAAGATGGTGAAGATACAGCACTAGCATCAAAGGTTGGTGTATTCTAATCCTTTTGGATAAACAATGATTTGCTAAAGCACCGTCAGGACACCTCGATCAACGACATTCCCGCGTCGACATGCAGCCCCAACAACCCCGGTGGAGAGGAGAGAAATGCCATTAATGCCTCATCTGATATCTCTGGAAAAGGGAAGCAGCCCGATGTATTCCTCCCAGATGCACAAAGGATATGCTTTCTCTGGCGGAAGTACCTCGAGGTTGTTGACCCTGTTCTCAAAGTCATCCATGCACCTACCATACAAAAGCTGGTGGTGGGCGCTATCGGAGGTCGGACAAGGTTGACTATAGGGGAGAGCTGTCTGCTATTTTCAATTTATTACGCCGCTGTAGTTGTAACGTCGGCAGCTGAGTGCTACAAGGAGATCGAAGAAGAAAGACACGTCCTGTTGGAGAGGTACGCCACACAGTTCATTGATCTGGATTTGCATAAGTAACCGACGATCGAAGGTATCAAACTGGGTTGAAACACTTTCTGTCCCGATCAGATTTCATGGAGACCACAGATTTGGACGTGTTGCAAGCATTCGTGATCTACTTGGTAAGAATAACGGCCCGGACCTTGGCCAATTTTATGCTAATGATTATAGACCGCCGGCAGGTATGACGCAAATGGTCCAGACGTACATGGCATGACAGGACTGGCTGTGGGAAGAGCTATTAAGTTAGGGCTTCATCGTGATGGTGAAGTAACAGGTATACCCCCGTTTGAAACGGAAATGCGTCGTCGGTTATGGTGGCAGATCTGTACACTGGATGTGCAAACAGCTCAAGACCATAAATCCGATCCTTGTGTCCTGGAGAGTTCATTCAACACGAAGCTACCTGCGAACATTTCAGACGTCGGCCTTGACTCCGATATGAGCAAATATCCCACAAGCAAATATCCCACAAGCCAAAATGAGAGGACGGAGATGTTGCTCAGCTTGGTGCAATTCGAAATAAACTATTTTTTACGGCAAATAGCCTTTTCCGAAAATTTTGGCCAAGAGAACTCATACACGATCTTACCATATTCTGGAATACGCAAAGCCATTGACCTATTTCAGGACAGAATTCATAAGCAATACGTCACTCATTGTGATCCAAATATTCCATTGGACTTCGTCACGACCAATCTTAGTCAACTCGGCATAGAAAAGATGAGATTAATAGCCAGCAAGTCAAGCGATGGTCAAAGGAGTGATACAGATCGGGTAAATGTCTGCATCCGGATTTCGCAAATTGTTCACCGAATGCGAGCCTACGAAAAAGGGCAGAAGTGGCTTTGGCTTGTGGAATCTCAACTAGAGTTGGACGCACTAATCTATTTACTGACGTTTCTATGCGAAGGAACCGGAGGCGACCATGCGGAGTCGGCGTGGGCAGTAGTGAACAATTTATATGACTACTGGAACCGAATTCCAGAATATCAGTTTCGGTGTCAATGGACCCGTATACGGGAACTCCGATCGCGGGCACTTGTGGCTCACAATTTGGTACCAAAACAAGATTAGGCCGGAATAATTAGACTTGTCGACATCGCCATGACAGGTCGTTTCTATATCTCGTCGCTTGCCAGAGTCAACTACAATTTGGGCATCTTCATAGTTTTTCTTTCTGATATTTTCATGAAAGCAACGAGAGATCTCAAATACATTAAATGACCTCTAAGCTACATAAATGCTTCTGGAAATCATTCTTGAAGTGGTGGACCTACCCCTGGGGTCAACTACGTTTGCCCTCGTGACAGGGCTCGCGAAAGCAGCCAGCGAGTATCACAAGCAGACGGCACTCGACTAATCATATATGCCGACGTCTGAAGAATTTCTTCAGAAAAGTCGGCAAATCCGTACCCCGCAATTCGGGACTTGCCGGGGGTTGCATGCGTGGGAGAAAACTTAAGATTGGCAAGGATGTTCTCCGCATAAAAGAGCCAGGCTACACACGAGCTACGTAGTCGCACATACTAGTAGCATGCCCCGGGCCTAAAGGTGAAGTCTAATTTCGCTATAATATTATACCGAAGAGCTTCAGATTTTGGCTTTTCGAAATGAATATCCAGACTTGGAAATTTTCGCAATGGTCGTCTATATATTCGAGCAAGGAATGCTTATTGCAACCCCCACAATCAAAGACTCTAGGAGTCATTAGGAGAAGGAGTACATCTGCTTCGCAATGCATGCTCAATTTCTCCTCTCCATGGCACTTTCGGTGCTTGGGGCATATGGAACCGGGACCAATGATCAAATTGGCGCGAATATTAACTACGGCACTTTCCAAAACCCATCATCGAATGTCCGGCCACGATTCCGCTACTGGGTGAATGATGCGTCCATGAACTTGACTTCTATCGCAGAAGATATCAGGGACATAGGTCGCTCCGGAGCAGGTGGAGTTGAATTACTAGGCTATTATCTATATGGAGACGGTCGGAATTTTGGAGGCGGGTTAGCCTCTCCTCTGCAATCCGACTGGACAACATATGGGTTCGGTAGCCGTGCTTGGAGTAAGCAGCTCTTCCAATTTTACTTTGCTTGAGTGGCTGGGATTCATCTAACATCGGTACAAAGATACTGTGGTCGAAACGGTCCTTTCCACTGCGGAACAAGAGGGACTTGTCGTCGACCTGGCCATCGGTCCAAATCAAGGAGCTGGAGTCCCAGCTCTGTACAATGACAACGGTCTTCTTTGGGATCTCGCATCTTTCAACTCTACCTTTGCAACAGGACAAGCCTACACGGGAGTTCTCCCAGGATGGGGTTCGGGGACACTGATTGCAGCCGTGACAGGGCTTGTTGTCAATTCAACAAGCTCCAGCTCGAGCACAACCAAAGTGCTGTCGGTGAAATCACTAACTGACATCACACATCTCGTCAGCCCCAGCGGATACCTCAATTATAAGCCTGATAAAAGCTCTGGAGGGCTCGAGCAAGTGCTTTTTGCTTCCTACCTCGTTCATTCTGAATATCGTGAGGTCCAGAGCCCAGCAGAAGTCACAGCCGCCGTCCCACAATCTCCGATAACTAGCTATACACAGAACGGATCATGGGCCGTGGATCATTTCTCTGCCGAGGGGGCTCAGGTGGTGATAGATTTTTGGCAGAAATCATTGTTGGATATCGAGACTCAAACTCTCATACGCCAGGCTGGTAACTATCTCTGGGAAGATAGCCAAGAGTATAGCGTTGCAACTTTCTGGACTCCCCGTCTGCAAGACGCTTTTCAAGCCAATCGAGGCTATTCCGTCAACAAGTACATACCCCTTTTAGTCGGTTCTGGAGGGAGTTCGACGATGTTGACTACCTATTTAACTGATGAAGACGACGAGGGTGCTAGTCATGTTGTCGATTACCAACAAACTGTGAGTCTCTCATTCTTGTCTTGGATATCTTCGTGAATAATTACTAACAACAGGACAGCTCACAGAACTGAATGCAGAGTACCTCGAGACATTGACAAAATGGAGCAATCAACTAAACATACAGTTCTCCTCACAAGTTGTTTATAATATGCCAATGGATATGCTTGCCAACATTCCACTTGTCAATGCTCCCGAATGTGAGACGCTAGGTTTCAGCAACAACATCGACAGCTACCGACAATATTCGGGTCCTGCACACCTTGCTGGAAAACGGGTTATCTCAAGTGAAGCGGGTGCGGAGATTATGAAAGCGTACCAGCAGACTATACCTGAACTCTTATGGGCTCTGAAACGCTCCTTTGCCGGTTCTGTCAATCAGTTCGTGCTTCACGGCTACCCTACCTCCAGCGAATATGGAAATACAACCTGGCCTGGCTTCACGACTTTTGCATATCTCTTCTCAGATATGCACGGACCTCGCCAGCCAGCATTTGCATTCTACTCGGATTTCTTAGACTGGATTTCGAGGAACCAATACATTGGACAGACAGGCATTCCGAAAGTAGACATTGCTTTCTGGTCCAAATCTACCAGCTACAAAACCGTCCCTACAGTGTACAGCTCGGAGGACTTGCAGGAAGCTGGTAAGTACATAAAGAACATCTTAAGATACAAGTTTCAGCGCTGATCATCTATTTCTTGTTATTAGGCTATACCTACGAATACCTCAGCCCAGACAACTTTGCTTTACCAGAGGCTTGCGTTAGTAATAGCGTTTTTGCTCCCAACAGGCAAGCCTTCAAAGTCCTTGTTGTTCGAAGCAGCGAAAGCTTGACTACAGCTGGAGTCAGCAAACTCGCCGAGTACGCGCAGAACGGGCTCCCAGTGATCTTCTTCGGTGGACTTCCTTCCAATTACAGCGGTTACAACCCCAAAGCCGCAAATTCCGCGGCCACTTCGCTCGAGAAACTTAGATCACTGGAGAACGTTCACATAGTATCAGGCGGTAGTCTCGCGGCCACACTACAGTCGCTCAACATCGCGCCACGGACTTCTGTCTCCTCCAATGGAACATGGTATACCTACTGGAGACATGATGGCGCCACGTCTACAGATCACGTCTATGTATACAATGATGCACCAGGTCTCTCTTTCGAGCAAGGGTTCACCGTGGGAAACATCTCCTTTGAGACAACGGGAGTACCTTCTCTATATGATGCATGGACAGGGGATGTCACGACCATCTCCACATACCAACAATCATCCACACACGTCACAGTCCCGCTTCAATTGGCAGCCAATCAGTCTATTATCATTGCTTTCCACCAAGGCTCTGGATCTGGACTCCATGCTCAAAATACCGCAGATGGAATAGTCTCTGTCCAAGCGAATGGCAACTCCCTCACTATGCTAAGATCATATGACGAACAGACACGCAGCATCAAACTTTCAAATGGCAAATCCGCAACACTCAAGCCGATGACCAGCCAGCCTTTTACACTGGGTGATTGGACGCTCGTGGTTGAATCGTGGACCCCACCATCTGATATGTACAACATAGCTGCTGGTCCACAGCGCACCAACTCTTCATACCAACTTCCCACGTTGGTTCCATGGAATGAGGTATCTTCAAAACTAGCAAATGTATCCGGTATTGGGTACTATTCAACAAGCTTCAGGTGGCCTCCGGTGACAAATGCCGATGACTCCGTGTCTGGGGCAATCATCGATCTCGGTTCAATCAGTCACACAGCCAGGGTCACAGTAAACGGCCAGATTCTGCCTCCAGTTGATCTAACATGGGCCAAGCATGATATTGGCTCTCTGCTCAAACAAGGAGAAAACACCGTCGAGGTAGTCGTCAGCACTCCGCTTGGTAATGTTCTACGTAATTACTGGGATGAGCTGGAGACGAGCGGAAAACTTGCCATGGCTACCACGCCGGCCGTACCTGATGAAGCTGCATATGGACTGCTTTCTCCTGTCAAAATCGTTCCTTATCGCAAGGACCAAGTTAACTAACTTCTGGAAGTTGACTGGTTTCTTTGTTCGTCAAGTACATACGTCTACGTAATTGCCGATGTGACCCTACACTCGAATACATCTTCATTCTATTCATGATTTACCGAATAACAAGTTGTACTACATCAATACAGTAGACCCTGACTATAACGTATAGAAGGCCTTCCAACATCTAAATCGGATATGTAGCGATTTGAATTCATATGGGAATGGAGAGCACTCTGGTATAATAGCCTCTCTATTCAATAACGATTCGGAGCACTCTTCCTATTCATATGAATAATTTCTAATCTGATATCAATATAATGACAAGGTCCCTGTCGGTCCCAAGCTACTCAGTTTAAGCGTGTCAACGTACGTCAACGTATGCCAACATATGTATGCGTATATCGGCTCATATTCTGCAACGCTCAAACCAACGCCCCACAACGCTTTGTCCTCATGTCTTATGAGTTGCGAATAGCTTCATATTCCTTTTCCTTTGTACGTTTACTGTTTACCAAATTAGGACCATATTGAGCCTCTGCGTACGGCCTCACTAGGCCTCCGCGCAAGCTTATATACGGCCTACGACCCCTCCCGTTAGTTAGTTATCAAGTGATCAATCAATCAATCAATGAAGAGTTATCAGTTATTCGTTATTGCACTATATTGAGCAACTCAACCCTGGTTAGGCTAGTTGGATAAGCCTTACAGCGCCCTGAGCTGCGTCTAAGAGAAGTGTGAAACCAACATTCCCCGGTTCGTTATAGCCAGGTTCTAGTGTAATATTGGGTTCTACTGTAATGTTGCCTTTGCAGGAACCGTGCAGAGTCGAATTGCTTTTTAACATTCTAATTCAACCTTGGAAGTGTGACCGTCCTGAATTATACCAGCTACCAGGCCGTGCTCAAAGTCACTACCATCATTACCATGCCCAACTAGACATCAATTATTGAAGGCTTCATGTGTCAACATTAAAGGAATTTCATTAGAATTATGTAAATCGTGTAGTCTATGAATGCAAAGAGACTATGTATATCCAGGCCCAATTCGAATCCAAAGGGGGCGTTCCCACCTCGAATTTGCAAATATCCCAAAACATCATAAGAAACAATGTTCCATACATATCCCAAACAGCAGATTTCAACTATATCATTAGAGATCAATCGGAGCCGACAGATGCCCGAATTTTCGGAGTCGGCCTTCGATATCAGTATATACACCGGAGTATTCTCATCCTTTACAATGGCACGTTCTCGTGTTGGGAGCCTTATGCGTGAACAGCGATAGGAGTAGACGCAAATGATGGCTTTTTGCTGACGCGATATACCAACCGATCGGTGAAAAAATGCGATAATTCGGCCTGGATGGCAGGAATTGAGCCAAAGACAGTACCTGCAATGGGAAAGCAGATGCGTTCAGCGAGTTGTTGCAGTTGATACCACTTTCGGAAAGAGAATCCAGTATCTTTCAAGCCAGCTTTCGCCATGTCGTTCGCACGAGACCTAATGCAGATTGAATACCAACGGTCGTACAAAATAATACACGCGTTCATTCCAACGAAAGACATTCCACGTAAAAACCCAGTAATGAAAAATGCCCAAGATAAAGTTGGGTGAATATTTGCGGCGGGAACAAACGCGGTGTATAAGGCGGAGAACAGTAGGAGGATTGTCAAATGGCTTGGAAGAAAATGCGCCTCGAAGAGAAGATGCAGCAACGCCAAATGTCGGGTCCGAAGACGTAATCGCTGAGATCCTTTACCTGAAAGACCTCCTACACTCTGGCGAACCGAGTAACCCGTGTCGAGTGCTCCCCACATGTGACGCAGAGCTTGGCGATAGCGAGCAAACAAGGTTGACGAATAAGGACCCCATTTTCCATCGCCGGGGCTCTCAATATTACACTGACTAGCCGGGCTAGCTACAACGTGTGTAATAACGTCTCCGGCCGTCTCAAAGTAACACTTGAGAAGCATATGCATATCCTCACCAATAGAAGTAGAGTCACCGTCCCACCCGCCGACTCTCCTTGCAAGGGCAAGGGGTAGGGAGTAAACAGAAGTAGGGATGACAATTGCACAACCGGGATACATGGCTGAGATACCAGCGAAGCACCAGAGTAAATCAGCACACCGCACCAAAATCGGCACATCATTCGAGTTGCGATCAAATATAATGGGGGAGGCATAGAATGCACGCTCTGCATCGGCGTTTTCGCGCCAGTGGATCCGACGAATTTCATTGAAGTAATCTTGGGAAAGATGAGTATCGGCTAGGTATGAAGTTAGCAACGTAGAACAAAGCAGCAATCAATTCTTTGATGACTTGCCATCCATGACTGTAATAATTACGTCCGGTGAATCGAGAGACGCATCGCGACGCGTCTCCACGATGTGCTTGGCGGCCCAGGCGACGTTAGATCCTTTACCACTAATTTCCCTAGGTAGTCCAGCCGGGTGGAAAGTGCCGCAAATATCACGAAATTGTCCTTGGAAAGTTGATATGAGGGTTACTGCTTTCTCGGGGGCTTTGACTTCCTTCTGTTCCATGGCAAGGAAGATCTAGATGAGGTTTAGTAATCTGCATGTTTATTATAATGTTACAGACCTTTTCAACTTACCTCGTATTGAGTTGCAGCCCGCGGATGGCTTGCAAGAACCTTGAGCGTGGTTTGTAGTGTTTCTAGATCTTCAGAGTAGTTGGGCAGGATGATCGCATGCACAACTTCGAGGCCATCACCATTTTCAAGATCTCCCAGGTCAAAGCTCATAGGATCAGAGTACTCGGAGAGAGTTGGGGTCATAATCGGATTGTCGGCAAAGGGTGGAGATTCTGAACCGGATGGACTGCGGAAGGACTTGGTTGCTGGACGTCGACGCAACACGGCGCGAGTTGCGTATGTCATTCGTGACAGCGCCCATGCCAACCTCATCACAAAGGTAACAGCATTCAAGTGAACCAGCACTGTATATCCGATGAAGATCTTTTGAGCCAGTGACAGGGGAAGCGGATTTCGAGACGCTCCATGATGACCGTGGTCGGGAGCCTTCGTCGTTGGCACATTCCCCGACCAAGGCGCGAAATGGGAGACTCCGCTTGTGATATCCGGGAAGGCCACAAGCAGCAACGCTATCAGGGATAGCAAGCTTAAGCCAGGCACACAGCGCGAAAACCACGCCCACATCTTTGCCTGGGTGTCTTGAAAGGAGTCAAGACAAGTGAGAATAGACTGACATGGGAGGAAACGGATTCGAGAAAGAGAAAGAAAAGAAGACAGAAAGAGAAAGGAGAAATGTCCCAACCAAGCAGTACGCGGTCCGCAACTGTTCCGAGAGAAGGTCAGGAGCACACCCATCCATCGTTGCTTTGTGGCTCATGAATGCACAGTTTCGTAATCTCGCACGGCCCACTCGCTGGAGAACTACCCCAGGACTGAGGACAAAATGGCAATGATCGGGTCATGGTCCAATGACATCTAAGCCAAATGAATGTACCAAAACATTGGAGGTGGATCGAATAATGCGAGGAGCCACAGTTCGATTCATGATTGTCATGACCATCCAGAATAAGTAAGAGAGGCATGACTAGCTAAGGTACCTAGGTGGGATTGTGGACGACCCATTCTGGTAGATTGTGACACGGGATGAGGAAACGTCTTGCGCTGCGGTC
The DNA here is from genome assembly GCA_038993655.1 of Talaromyces verruculosus. Taxonomy (NCBI): domain Eukaryota; kingdom Fungi; phylum Ascomycota; class Eurotiomycetes; order Eurotiales; family Trichocomaceae; genus Talaromyces; species Talaromyces verruculosus. The sequence goes on along the minus strand of JBBVQN010000083.1, from coordinate 40,869 downwards.
TTGTCTGAGGATGGGAGACGATCTGCCTGAGATTAACCAGTCAGACGGCGGATTGCGATACATGTGCTGATTATTTGCGAGTAGAAGCACACACGGCCTAGCACACAGAGTTCCCCTGTAGAAGGTCCTTAGAGTTAAGTGTTGCGCAATCATTCATTATTAGGTTAGCTATTAGATTGTGCCACCTAAATGAATAATCCAATGGTTGCTACTCGTGTATATACGAAGCCGCAGCGCCGCAATAACCACGGGCGAAGTCCGAATATCTCAACCACGATGAAGAATATCCAAAGCCCATAGTGGGGCTCAAGGCCAATGGGTTATCTCTGGACCCTGTTGATTGGGGCTCCCAGCGCGAAAGTTTGTTTGCCAACCTTAATGGCCGGAGTTCTCCTGTGGCCGTGGTGTGGGAGTAAATTAGCCGACATAAGGTACCAGCTCCAGGTCGCTTTGACGAACACGAGTCTCAAATTCCACGTTGGCTGCGCGCGTGATCGAATCAGCAATACCGAATGGGAATGATCGATGACCACTATGAATTTTGCAATAACCCTAACCCATAGTGAGGGTGATAGCTTGAGGCAGTTGATACAGAAACGGCTGCTGATTGGATGCCTGAGGAAGCAAGGCCCAAAGCGGGAACGAAGCTCGGCACACACGCCTTAGTTCCTGGTCTAACCGAAAATAGCCTAGCGCGGCGTGTCCATGATGTCCACTCAGCGGGCCTCAGGCTCCCACGCTGGACCCTCGCTGCACTGTTTGGATTCCTGAGTAAGGTCACTAGACTCACTCCAGTGAGTACTGAGTACCGACACACCTAGGCAGGATTTGGAAGTACGTAGCCAATTGCTCGACCCGAAGGGCGAACGTCGTGGACTCGGAGCAGTTTCCAAGTGCATTGCGCGTTGGAGGGTGACTTCTGCATGGACGTCCATCAATTGCTTCGCGTTGTATAGGTTAGCAATTATAGCATGGCATCAGCGAATCCCAGGCCGAGCTGCGAGCTTATGCTGCGACTGCTGTGAGAAGGTCATTGTGAGTGGATGAGCCGCACAGACAAAGAAAAGAGGTCTGTTATTTTGACTCTCGTGGCTGAAGGGCCGTGAGCTGTAAACATGCATCCATGCCACACGAAATGGAGGGGAGCCTACAGAGGAAGTCGCAATCCATGGAAAACAATCGCCGGATTAATAGATTTTCCAGCCATCCTCCGTTCTGCCGACAAAGTCCCGGGTGCCTGACCGATGCCATATTCTGCAGGAATCTGCATCCCTCGTCGAGCAAGAACTTCCAAGGAGGTCACGGTTCATCTGCTGGAAACGCATCTGTTATAACCGCCACGACCATCGTCCGCACAGACGTCGTTCTCTCTCGACTTGCCAGCGTTGTCCTTTTCTCACGATTGCTCTCCCAGCCATGCCGACTAGTCGACCATTCTGCGTCGCCTCTACCGCCACATTGTTCACCGCTCGTTGTTCTATTATCCCATCCCAGCGCCACTGTTTCCGAGATCAATCTATCGTAAAGCCATTCCCGCACGAGTCGTTCCGTGGAGCTGTCGAATGCGGTGATATAAGAAACAAAACAAGCTCATGGCCGTGATGAGTCCGTATGGCACAATCCGTATCGCCTTGAGTACCAATGAGGAAAGTCACCGCCGTTCGCAGACTAGTCGAAAGCGCCTTTTGTCGGCAGACTATATGGCACGCGACACAGTTTTCATATTGGTAACTGTATAGTCCTTGTACTTCGCGTATCATATCTCGAGTCATCGATATACTTAGCCATAGCAATCATGGTTCGTAAGAGACCCTGTGCGCCGACAAGCGATTGACCATAAAACATGAACTGAGAATGTTGTGCCAAAGCGACATCCACCTTGTCATCAGTAACATTTTTTCTCCATCACTGGTTGCATTTCGCATTGATCGTAGCATCTGTTCTGCTGCTATGCGTGTGCAAAAAAGACCAACTATAAAAAATAGTATATCGACAAGAAGCAGAGATTTACTCAAGTAAGTGATCATGATCATTTCCACTGTTCGGCCTTCGAAGCAAGTTCCGGCGCATCCGGACTCCGGAAAGGGGCTGACGTATCGCCTCAATGGTAGTCTATCTTGGCGTTGAGAAATGGCCAGTTAGCATCTGTAATCTGTTGGACCTTCAGCTAGGTAGATGATAGCATGGATCGGATGTTAACCCCCCGGATTTGTGTACGTAGCATTCATAACGACATCTGGAAGAGAGAAAGCTGTCATCGATCACATCTACACTACTAAAATAGCTCGTGGACGGAGTGGAACTACTCGACCTCAAGCGCTGCCACGAATCGAAACCAATCAGGGTGACGAAATATTGATCTCCCTACGTAGGTAGTTGACCCTTTCTAGCCCGCGGCTTCCATCAATATATACCTATATTCATCGTCACGTCATGCTATGTAGCATGAAAACGAACCTTCCCTAGCTAGGTACCTACTAGGTAGAGAGCTTCAAAGAGAACAAACTTATCCAGGGCCAACTCTTTGAATCAATTGATTCCACCTGGCAGGTACAATACCTAAAATGTAACATCAAGAAATTACCCGCTGAACCATGAAGATTTGAAAGGAACTGGACCTTGGAATCATCCATGGATCATTGATGGATCATTGATGCTTCTGGTTTCAAGGTTCCAAGGTTGCAAGAACATGTTTCTACCTAGGTACCTGGTAAGTAGACTTCAGGTGACATACTACATATGTATATTCTACCCACTACCTAAACGAATACGCAAACGCAAAATTATATATCACGCCAGGTGAATACCAGACTTATGCGCCCGATTATTCAGACACTGTTCAAGTGAAATACCTAGGTACCCGCATACAAGGTAACATTGAAAGCCGAATTTGATGTAATAAGCGCCGTTGCACCGCGATATAAAAGTCAAACGAAGAATCAGAACGATTTATGGAAATTTTACATTACATCTCAAGCTACCCAGGTACCTCAATAAGCCGATTGATCGCCGTCATAATTGATCGTGCCAAATAAGATAAATATCAATCGTTGTCACCATCCAACAATTCCGCATCACTTTCGGCATCCGGAACAGAATTACTATCAGATGACAAATCGTCAAGCCCATGAATGCCCTTATCATCATCTTCATTCTCATTGTCGGAGCCAGCGCCCAACGAATCTAGTTCTGTACCTGGTGTAGTGCCTTCGTCGAATAAACTCTTATCGTCCTCTTTCTGTCCTTCTTCGTTCGGCGCATCGGCCTCATCATCCTCGTATTCCGGGCCCCTCTCATCCCAATCGTCCTGATCTGGGTGCATGCGGTGGAAGACACCCCTGGACATAAAACATCGGAAACAGAGGTCATAGTTTGGGCAGAGTCGACATGCATAATTGATTCCACGGATTGACTAAAGAAAAAAAAATCAGTATACAGACATTCTGAGCAGGAGACACGGGTACAGAGATCTGCGCAAAACTTACCACCCTGCAACTGTCACAAACCCCGTTTTCGTTGGTTGCAGCTTTCCTACTAACATGAAACTGTTCGTCCCAATACTCTTCTCTGTTCCTTGGACCTATAACGCGTACAGGGGGGTCAGGAACGAGCAGATTACACACATCCACTGTCACCCCGATATAGCGGGCGAGTTTCAGCGGAGACCACTCGGCTTTGCGACTCTTAACCCGAGCCCACAAATCAGCCCCGTGTTTAATGAGGTGTTCGACAAGTCCAACGTCGACGGAATCGTTAAGAAGGGCCCAGAAGAGAGGTGTCCAGCCATCATTGTCCGGAATGGTTAGCTCGCTTTTGTCATACAGCTTGCTTACTGTTTCGAAAACATCCCAGTGTCCGCCTACAGCTGCAAAATGAATGGGACTTCGTCCCATTTTATCGCGTGGCGGTTGCCTATTCACCAAGGTCTCTGCTTTGAAGCTTACCAAGATGTCGGTCAGACTTGTCGCTAGGGCCGCGAAATGCAGCGGCCGTCGTCCGCTAGAGTCTTCGATGTCGGGATTCGCTCCATTTTCCAACAGGTATTGAAGTGGGTATCTATGTCGGAATGCGAATGTTGCAAGTAGCGGGTATTCCAAATAACCGCTTCGACGATGTAGGTCGGCTTTACCTATCTCTACAAGGTAAATAAGAAGCTCCATGTTCGGTTCCCGCCACGTATCGACTAGGGTCATGAGAAGAGACGGGGCTTCGATTATTGAGTCTGCAAGCTGAAGATCCATCTTGCCCTTCTCCACAAGGACGCGAAGAAGGGACATGTCATTCTTTTCGCAAGCAATATGAAGAAGGCTATGGGCTTCGTTGCTGCATTGAGAGGGATCGGCATTCTTTGATAACAGGTACTCAACCACGGCCATATTTTGAGCTTCAACCGCAACTTCCAAAGGGGTCACACCAATTTTGTTCGATGAATGTAGATCCGCTCCTGCATTAACCAGCTTTCTCACCAGTTCTGCTGATGTGATGTCTGATATCCGATGCAACACCGTATTACCTTTGTCATCAGTGTAGTCAACCGGAACCCGAAATTCTAACAAGACGGAAGCAGCATCGACATTACCGTTCAGCACACAGATGTCTAATGGGCGTTTGCCTAGACGCGTGCGGTGGTTTCTGTTGGCACCAGCTTCGAGGAGCAGCTGCACAGACAAAGCGATTCCCTTATCGCAGGCGAGACTCAGCGCAGTGTAGCCATCATCTGAATCTGTTCCGCGAGAACTCGGATAGAGGGTCTGATCCAACTTTGGTTTATGGTCGAGCAATATCTTGACGGATTCCACAAATTCATAGAGCACAGCCATATGGAGGCAAGTTCCATCGTCAGAGATGGCATTCACATCAGCGCCTCTCTTGAGTAACAACCGTAGAATCCTGGGATTGTCATATGCGGAAATCACTGGACGCCAGTTGTTTACAACCATGAGCGCATTGACGTCCGCACCAGCCTTTAACAAGATACGCACGCTATCAATGTTACTACTCCATGCAGCCGCGTAAATAGGAGGATGAGAATTATTTCCGGCATGGTTGACATCAGCTCCTCTCTTCAGAAGATACTTGAGAATGTTCACATCTTTGTTACCGGCAGCACGCGCAAGAGCAGTCCTTCGATATTCGGTGCTGTTATCTTCCTCTTCAATGCGAGCTCCATGGTCGAAAAGTAGGTCTAGCATCTCAATGCTTTTGGGTCCAAGCTCCACCGCTAACAGTAACAGAAAGTCATATCCTTCCGGGTTCTCGTTTGGATCCGATCCTTTCTCTAGCAGCATGCGAGTAATTTCCAAAGTTACCATTCTGAACAGCTAGGTAAAGAGGAGAGACTTTGCCAGATTGCAGTTGATATCAGCGCCGTGCTGGAGTGCCAACCGCATGCCCTGGATGTAGTTAAAGCGAGCGCAATAGAGTAGAGGCTTCTCAGCCCAAGCCGGATCATCTTGTCCTTCTTTACCACAATTCGGGTTTGCTCCGGCTTCTAATAGTTCTTCCATCGCCTCGGTCCTTCCCCACGTCATAGCAAATTGAAGGAGAGTCAATTCATCTTCATCCGGCGTTTCAAGTTCAGCACCTGCTTCAATGAGGATCTTGATGATCTTTCCATTGCCACCACTCGCTGCGGCATGGAGAGGTGGTCTTCCGTACTGTGCAAGGCAATGCAGATCAGCGTGAGCATCTAGAAGAACTCTGGCGGTCTCGAAATGCCCAAAGAGACTTGCGAGATGCAACGGACTTCGCCCCTGAATGGGTTCAGGCGGGTTCGGCCCGACACCCGAATCCAGCATGGTTTTTGCTATGCTATGCAATCCAAGGGCTGCAACTCGCGTAAGAAGATGCGAGGGCCATCCAAACCCGTCAATTGTAACAGCGAGATTTACTAGATCATGTAAGACCCCACCAGGCCCAAAAGACGCGGCTGCGTCAACTGCGTCCCCAAGGGTAGAGTTGTCTATGCTCATTGTTCCCATTAATAGCTTCGCAGTACGAGAATGCCCATACCTAGCAGCCTCAACCAACGCCAGGCGGGCATCGATATCCAAAGTAGGTGTGTCATCCTCAGTGCGAATCGATTCTTCAAGCAGATCATCTAGACCTAGCATCGAAAAAAGTGGTATCGAGGAGAGATAACTACGCGGCGATCGCGTCATTGAGTTTCCGAGGGTATAGTAAGCCCCTGACCAGGCCACCCTGTTCTTGGGGTCTTGGAAGAATTCTAACACATATTTCAATGGTTTTTGATCTCCTGCAAGACGGTAATGCAATGGCCAAGAGATCACCGCGTAAGTGATCAAATTGTGGTGCAGCAGTGGTATAGGCGTCTGGTCGTCTGGGTCATAGGTACCGCAAAGAGTTTTTAATTCTGCTTGAACGGCAGAATCTTGAAGATACTGTAAACAACGTCGAGTCAAGTCGCCGTGAGCTTTGTTCGTTGTTGCAGAGTCAGCCGCGAAAGATAAATTACGAGGATAAACCTCATTATTTTTCAGGTATACTTGTGAGTTCGAAGACATGACAGCATCCCGCGTCAGTGTCCCTTGATATTCTTTGCACCAGTTTGCTTGGTCTTTCAGAGACATCATAATGGCAAGTTCATCCACGGACATCGGCCGAATAGCATATCGAACACAATACACCAAATCCTGTGCATCTCCCGAACGGTCCAGGCCATCATCGTTGAGACCGGCAGTGTCAGATTTTGTCTCAGTATTTGATGAGATCCCGGCATCTCCTGCTGTACTGCCGTTGAGTGCATCTAAGTCTATCGAAGATAGTTGACCAATCCCACCTCCTAAATTCAGATCACCTTGGCTTGTTATGATCCAGCTAGCACGGCCGTGGTCCATCATGCGCATTTCTGCCAGCCTTTGCAGAAACCATGACCGAGACTCATCATCACACTCATCCAGACGGCCAATCATGAGTGATTGGTCATTAGATAAACTCCAAGTCCGGAAAGAAAGTAGATCAAGTTGATCCTCAAGACTCCAGCCGCGAAAGTGGTAGGCTCTTTCTAGCTCATTCGGCGCCCATGAATCGTCTGTACGCGCCCGCCGGTTGATCGTGGCACTTAGAAAACAGGCAAGCATGGCTTGCATGTTGGAGAAGCGTGGATCATCTTTCTTGAACTGAAAGTACAGAGTATCTGTCGGTCCTTTTTCCGCTTCCCTCTCAGATGCCTGATTCAGACGTTCTACCAAGGCTTCGGATATGTCAGAGACATTGGCTGTTCCGTGAAGGTGGAGAACAGAAAGCCCTTTTAGATTCAACCAACTCTTATATATCGTTGTATCAAAAATCCGATCGGGCCAGTTGGCGGGCAGACGCTCGAGACGCGCTGGGTCCGCTGGATGGATGGGTGGCGCCTGAGAATGCACTAATTGCAGATATTTTGATTGTATTGAGAATTTGAGGTAATTTGTTATCGCGGTGTTTAGCTCTGTCTTTGATGATTCCGCGAGACCATTCGATTGTCGTACTAGCTCGTAATGCGAGATAGAGCTTCTGTATGTTATTTCATAAGGCGTGGAATAGTATGGTAACGCTCTGCCTGAATTTCTGGCAAATAGTGGCTTGTTGTTGGAATGATTCTGATTTATGATTAGTTCATTTTTAGAAAAGAAGTGAAACCAACATACCGCCAAAGTCTCGGCTTGCTCGTTTGTTTTATCGGCAAGCTTTTGAGTCTTTTCCTTCTCTTCATCCTCGTCATCTTCGTCTTCGTCTTCGTCCTCGTCATTATCGTTTTGTTCGACCACCGGCGCTTGCTCCTGCTGAGACTCGATTTCTCTCATAGACTCGGAAATAACGTTACAAACAAGTGTCTTGTTGAGTAGCTTGGTGTCGATAAAGGAATCGTTGGTTTGTTGCACCTTCGAGACAAGTTCTTGATTTTCTCAGCAACTCTTGACGGAGAGAACGAGTCCAACAACAGCAATCCGCCAATATAATCTTCAAGATATGACATTTTGGCAGCTCGGTGTGGAGAATTAACGAATATCTATCCATTTTTCTTGCATCAGATTTCACGTCATGTTCTCAATTGCTTGCACACGACTGACCAAGATCGATGTCAAAAAGTCTATGTTCCCATATTTGGCCGTGTTGAGACTGGCGATAGAAAGAGCCTGGTTGACAGATTAATACCAAGTTTTGTTACAAGAGCTCAATGGGAATTGAGTACCTTTTTCACGATGATTCCTCCGATGTCCAGCATCACGAAGACAAGCCGTTTTGTGCGTCTTGTTTCATCGTTCTCGGCTTGTTGACATTTTGACAAACTATCAAGCAGACTAATCGCTTCCAGTTCAATTCCATTCGAATTATAGATTTGAGCATCAGTTTTCTCAACGTTGTATTGGTAACGCATGATCTTGTTTTCGTCATTGGGCCCATTGAGTCCAACGTCTCTCATCCACTCCTGCCATGGCTTCCATCTTTCTTTGGAGTTCCATTCACTGTCTGTTATACCGTGTACAAGAATTACATATCTGTATTTGATTATTTTAGTTGTGGACCGTCGCATCTCTCGGCTATGTGCCTGGGGTTCAGGAGATCTTACGCGCCATCACCTTGATATCCGAGGGGAACCAAAACAGATTGTCGTTGTGAGTCACCCTCGCAATGTATCGTTGTCGCATTTGCGAAGGGGCTGTCCTGGGTATTTTCTGAATCGTCTTTGGAATCTGACATTAAGATGGACTGAATTGAAATTGCCGGGCTTTATTATTATTTTCCTTATTCACATGAGATGGGTAAGTTTGAGGTTGTTTCTTCAGTCAACTAGTTGGCGGAAATCGACGGCGAAGACGCGACAATGATTTTCGTTTCAGTGATAATTGTACCAGACTAACTCAGAGCAGTTAATTTCAGCTGGAAACTACTTACTATTCAGAGTAGTTCAGCTAGCCCAGGATGGTAGAGCCACGCAGTGCACGCAGCCTACACGCTATGATGTTTCGAAAGTGCGCTGTTTCAGAAGAGTCAAATCCAATAATGTCTCGCAGTCTCGCACACTCTCTGGGCACGACTTTACGCATACGACCACATATGTAGTACAGAGTACGACTCCTAGCCTGATAACTTTGGTTTACAGGTCTCGTCAAAATTATGTAGAAATATGTACGTACAACTCCAATCTATTCTGGGCCACAGCGCTACAATCAATTCACGTATATACTACGTGCATGAACTTATTATTTGCCCTCTCGTTGGTGACCTCTCGCTGATTAATTAGCCTTTGTACACGCCGCACTGGCGCCAGGCTGAACATTTTGCATCTGGGTCGAGAAAGTTAGGCAGAAAAGACGACGCAGCGTGAGTGTGTGGAATTACCCTTTCAAATTCACACATAAATAGTAAGTAAACATTTTATGACGATCTCTATCTCTCGGTAGGTTGACTTAAAACGTGCTCACTTCTCGGCTACAAAAGCCACCACGTAGTTTCAAGTTTCACGGGTACCTACTTATAGGCACTGTGTGATTACTGTGTAGCCCAAATTTGGCGATCTTCTTACTTTACCTGGCAAAATAAATCAAGAGGGTTGTCTGTTTCGGTGGCTACGATGTGTAGCTATTACCCGGAAGATTCATTCGAGATTGACCTTGTTCCTGCAGAAGGGGAGGGTGGATTTCACACAAAAAATAACCCACAACAGCCCTTTCAACGAAGTACTGTCCATGAAGATCGGCGGGCGCTCGCCATCAAATGCTCGCTCATCGATGTCATTCACGGACATTGGTGCCAGGATGGCGATGACGATGACTATTATGCTACCCTCCTTGTCTTGGACTTCCGATTCGACGCTGGCAATAAACCACGACGGCGTATCAAGTCGGCCAAGATCACGGTAACTTTTTACGGGGAATCTGACGATGATGACCATCCAGGTGTCGCTGATATTTCGCTCAACTGAAGCTACAGTTTGCTACCGACCACTCAGTCGGAAACAATCACCAATGGCTTGATGGCGACCGCTGGAGCCAACGTGCTCAGTACAGGTCAACTCTCACTGGAAAGGAATTACAGCAAAACAATTAGTAGGGAAACTTCAGATGCGACTTACGTTAGCGGCGCCACCTGCTTGATCGGCGTAGAATGGGATCCGGCCAACGCGGTAGAATGGAAGTTGCAGGAAAACGCTACATTGAAAACGGGGCTTCCAGCGGCATTAAGGGCGGGTATTCTACTCAAGAGAGAGAGCATGGACAATTTCAAGTGTGCAGTGGATATCGAATCCGAAGTTGATCTAAAGACGAATGTTGGAAGATGGTTTGGCGGCAAGCCGAAGGATGATCCTGTATTGTTCCAGCCGGCCTTGAAGCCAACAAATCGGTTGATGCAATACGATGCAAATAATCTGGGCAATTTTGATATGTCCCTTGTGGAGGATGTTACTTTCACCACCATCTTTGACAAAGCCGTCAAGCATCGAAACTAGTTAGCTGGCCGTTGCATCTCTGGACAGAGGCCATGATTCAGTGCGTGGAATTAGTGACAATCCCATGCAAGTCAACATTGAAGATGCCTAGCCTCATCAGAAGTTCGTAATTATTAACTAATCAAGACTTTGCTCTGTCAGACGTATTTTGATCTAGACCGACAGCCTGATACAAAGGACGAGTCTGTCAGGCAGACACATTAGGTGTAACCCGAGCCATGCGCCATGGTTCTGGGCAAGAGGCTCTAGCGGGAGTTAGTTCAAGTTACCTATGGTAGCTGAAGCTCTAATTTCGACTATCATTCGCGTGACAAAGCTGAACGTGGGGGCGAACTACCCATGCAGCTAAAAACCTCAAAAAGACTCTAAGAGATGTGTAAAGAGGCCAATCACAACATTATCTATATTTCTTTATGCGACTAGTACGTTTCGGCATGACTTCGAAGAGCAAATGTACGTACATACGTACTACCGTAGTACGTAGCGAATTATAATCGCGATCAGTCCTAACTAGGGACACTTTCTAAGTTGAAGAATTACTGGTCGTAAAAGAGCCTGTCGTGTTTCTTTTGTTGCCTCTCAACTAGATAAGGTTGTCAAGATGAGCTCGGAAAGGGTATATGATGAGCAGACGATGGATGATATTGAAGATGGCAGCGTCAAGGAGCTTGATCGCGACGACGAGAGTATTCAAAGCGAGGAGATTGACGACGATGATTCCAGCGAAGACGAGAAGCAGCTGGACGACGACAATCCAAAACTCAAGCGGCTACAAGAGATTGTGAAGGCTATCAAGAATAAAAAAATCGACTGGGATAACCCTAAAGAATATTTCGGTGGAAAAAATTACCAAGGCAAATACTCTGGGCATGTAACCGAGCTTTCAGAGGGTGGCGATGACAGTATCCTACATTTGATTGTCAAGGATGACGATGCCACGGCCGACGAGATCAAAGAGCTGGCCAAGGCGATCAAGTACATTGTCCGATTCTATCCCAGATTGATGACAACGCAGAACAAACAGTCCTTCACGCCGCTATATTATGCTGTGGAAAATCTGGACAAAAGGAAGGCATACCTTATTAAAAACGGATTTTTCAAATCACGTATTAAAGAAGATATGATGGCAAAGGCCATCGGGACACCCTGTGGTGTCCATCAGGAAACCTGCCTGCACCGCGTACTAAAGACCCAACCCATCAACTACACGGTGCTCAACTTGCTCGTTGCCAGTGCCGACCGTCAAACAGTCAACGCCAAAGATGCCCAAGCTTGGACTCCGTTACATAGAGCAGTGCAGTATGAGCACTCCTCTGAAGAAATGCTCGATGTCATTGAGAAATTGATCAAGATGGGCGAACCTCATCCCGATTCGAACGGACTAGACTCTTTACCCCTAGAATGCGCATTTGATACGTACTCCGGCCCCGGACGGGAAAAGCTATCTGTTTACGAGTACCATCTCAAAACACGAGAAGACGACGAACAAAGAAAAAGCACGAGCAGCTAAAGGAACCACTACCCATTCAAGGCCAAATCCAACTCCGACTCGAGAGGAACTGAAGCAGATCGACCAGCCCAACAAACATAGTAGTAAGCCGGCCATGGATGGCAAAGGCGGAGAAAACCTACAAAAATTGAATCAAAAAGAAAGAGAGACTACTAACGCAAATGTCCAGCGGCGAAAAAGAGGAAAGGTGGAAGGTAATCAAGAATCAGAAGAGGAAGATATGCCGAAGCAAGGATTGATCAGAGCCAACACCAACTTGAAGCGGGTGGCTTTCTCAGAGAGCAATAACAATTCCGCGTCAACCGATAAAAAAGACACAAGGGCAGAGAAGAGACAGTACAGGGAGTCCTGGTCACTAAAAATACGCAATGTGTTGAAGTTGCACTGCCTTCGCACGAGGACGATTGCACAAGCTACCCGATTCTTGTACGGGACCAACAAAGATGGTAATTTTCTTGCAGTATAAAGCCCAGTTATTATATACTAACAGTTGAAACACAGACGTCCAATTGTTCTTCGATTACAGCGGCCTCCCAAAAGAAGACGCCGATCCCGGCACATTTTACGACAATTTTCAAACAACACAGTTTGACGAGGTTTTGCAATATGTCGAATTCCCAGCTGTCAGATTGAAAGATGGCAAATTACCACGTGGGGAGACTTTCCGAGAGTACAGGGGTCTGTATAATGCCAAAACCATCGGCCGCAAGGATTTGTTGTTCTTCTTCTGCTGGTTGAAAGACAAGGGAGTTAAGCATATTATCAAGGTCATTGTGCAGGATTCGACCGACTGCCATTGCGATGAGGTAATCGAGAAATGTCTTTCGCCGTTTTGCATTGATGTCCTTGACTGGTCCAAACCAGACTTAGATCCTGAGATGCTATGTAATGCCTGTCCAGATGTCAAGGCGCTACATCTACGATGGGGTGCAAATAATGCGATCCTACGAGCCTGGGGGGAGGCAGAAGGTCTACGACGGTTGAACCTCTTGAACAGGATATACCTATATTATGATCAGGTAAACGATTCTTGCCTACGTTCAATTTTCTGCCACAAGCTAATAAAACCTCCAGACCTCGGATTACACCAAGGAGAATGTTGAACAATTCAGGAAACGGATCGGTACCGCATTGCCTGTTTATCCGTCTGGCGAGATAATGCCGTTCATGATAAAAAATGGAGCAGCAACCCAGCCGAACAACGAAATATATGACGATATTTCCGTAACTTCTTCAGTCACTAGACAAATCGAAGTTCTGGTTTCTCAGAACTCCGCTCGAAACGCCGTTCAAGCCGCAGGTTCAACGACATCAGAATCTCGCGACTCAAGTAAATCCTCATTTACTGTACACAAGTGGCTGGAGAGCGTCGATATGTTTTCCGGGGAACTAAGGGCACTTATGGAGAAGATAGGCAAGGCTCATCACAAGGGCGACGAAATCACAATTGCGCTCATCGACGATGGCGTGGATATTTGCGAGAAGGCCTTTCGAGATCGAATCATCCATGGCAAAAGTCTCGGTTACTATTGGGACGGTGATCAACGCGACCAACGCGCCAAACAATGGTATGTGTCGGAGACCGGACACGGTACTGTCATGGCTCATATGATTTTACGCGTCTGACCTATGGCCAAAATATACCCAATTAAGCTCGACATTGGCAAAGATCCGACAACTGGAGCGTCAAGAATTAAGCCTGAATCTGCAGCAGCTGTATGTTTCTTCCGCATTTTCTTGATAAGAGTGAATCACTGACAATTTTAGGCCATCGAGGCAGCAGTTGAGAAGGGAGTGCACATTATTTCCATGTCCTGGACGGTTAACGAGCCGCAGAACGAGCTCAAAACTAAATTTGATGAAACATTATCCAATGCAAGCCGAAAGGGAATATTGATGTTCTGCTCTTCTCCCGACGAAGGTAACTATTCCGGCGAGCAATATCCTACCGCTTACGGGCCCGATAAATTCTTTCGCATTGGTGCGTCACAGGCGGACGGTCACGCATATAGCTGGGTTTCACTGGACAAAGTTGATTTCCTATTCCCTGGCGTTGACGTTGTCCGAGCAAACAAGAAGGACATCAAGTTGCGTGGGGTGGAGGATCGCAAAGCAGAGACCGGTTCATCAATCTCGACTGCGTTAGCTGCTGGATTGGCTGCACTGGTATTGTGGTTTGTTATAATAGGAGCAAAGTATTCCTGGGACGAGAATCAGGGCAGCTTCGGAGGCGATGGGTTAGATGCAAATGATGTCAAAGCAATCCAAAACATCAAAGCGATGAAACAGGCCTTCAAGAAGCTTGGGGCCAGTCGTGAATCTATTGAGAAATTTATTGAGATATGGTCGGTACTGGACGACCGAGCACGAACGCTGAAAGACCTACATGGCGATCAGAATGTCAAACTGGCTCGGCAAGTCATTTACAAACTGGCTCGCAACCTGATCGTCAAGAGCTAGTGCTCCAAGTCTACCTGCAGATCATAGTGAAATAGTTACCTGGATACTCGTGCACGTTGAAGGACGTACCTTTAGTAACGCCGTTATTTCATATGTTAAGAAAAAAACGATATCTCTTGATCGGACAGGACAATGATACATTCTACTTCAATTCTTTATTATAAGAATACCATTGGACGTGTAAATGGTCCAATTACTTATTTAATAAAGCCTTCTTGTTGCCTCTATATCCTTGACAACTATATTTCTATTTAGTCCGCAAATAGCTGCAAATTTTATCTCAGATCCCCCGGACATCTTGGGACACAAGTAATACTATGTAGATGTAGGTCACTGTATTTAGGGTTTCTGAATTAGGGTTAGGATTGCGTGGACTCCGAATCTCCGATGCTAAGGACACGCTAATACCACGCTAAGCACAAAATCAATTGGATCAGCCGGTTGGGTGTGACAAGTCCGAGAATACAGAGTAAATGGAGGATCAGCCCCACTTATCGAATGTCCGACTAACCCTAAGTCATACGTAACATCCGTCTACAAAAATAAAATCAAGACAAGAAGCATAAGAAAGCAAGGCCTTGGTGTTGCTGATAAGAAACGTTTCTCGAGATTTATCGAGCAAAGATACATACCTCGACTGTCACAGGGGTTGGCGACGAGCATAGTTAGCTATCTGCCCTGTGGAGATCTAATAATTTACTTAGCCCACTTTCTAGACATGCGGAGTGCACACAATAAATGAGCTTATTTCCGATGATAAACAACTGATTATATCTGGCGTGTCTTTGGAGTCTAACACTTGATCATCCACAGAGACCTATTTAGGCAAACTGGACTCAGTTTACATTAACCGCCGACAGCGACCTATTTTCTCGACAGCCGCAACAGAAACATGTCATGTCGGACATTCATTCTATATACGGAGTATCATATAGTTAATTCACCCGGATTGCAAAATTTGTATAGAACTTAGGATTACTGGTTGACGGCATGACTGGTCGGCATTTGAAACCCTGTATGCTGAAACGCTACAGAAAAACTTTGTCCGAATAATTATGTATGAAGTAGGAAAAGTACCACGATTCGTAGTTGGACTGAGCTATATGATTGACGATTCTTTGGTGCATGAATATACGACTCACAGCCAGCCTTCAACTGCGCCGCTCTTGTTTTGATTGGGAACAAAACCTTCTCAGATACACGGAGTTTCTGCTTCAAAAATATTAGCGAAGATAGGATAAAAGAGCTAATCACCGAAATCCAGGTGATGTCTGGGTAATTATCCCATTCGGCAGGTCATGTTCGACTTTCATTCGACCTTCACAAATACTAGACACGAATTGGTATGCATCATAGACCACATGGACTGTATGCGACACCGAGATGATAGTTCCTGCGACAAAACAAAGCTTATGTGTACATATTCTTTTCTAACTACGACCCTCTTTTCAGAAGCAGAGATCATCGAGTCGCATATGATATGATGTTCTGACCCCTGTCTGTGGGTCCTGGAGCGTCACGCAGCCGTCTATCCTCTTCCTAGGGCAGTCAATCTAAGTCACGATATTGTGAGAGTCTGGGATGGACTGGGCCTACATGATCTCTTGTTCGAGAGTGCTGTTGCAGATATCCGTGGGACAGTTTCTGATGAGGTTGAAATAATCGGCGCTGCAGGACAGGTCCTTCGTCGAGTTCCTTACAATGGGCCATCCAAGACTGGTACCAGTAGGACATTCCGACTACACCAACCCGCTTTGGAGAAAGTGTTGGAGACAGCCTGTCAACAAAGAGCTATCGAACTTGTTCGATCAATGGAAGTTGAAAACGTCATTGATTTGGATTCTCATGTTGAGGTGTTCGCTCGTGGTTCCGGTGGGGTTCGAAAATGGCTAGCACTCTTCGTTGTAGGTTGTGATGGGGCAAATAGCCTCGTACGTCGATCAATGGGATTTGCATTTACGGACTGTCCTGGTTCAAATACGACATGGCTGGTTGTCGACATTATCCCAAAGGTTGATGGAGCTGCGCAGAAGTGGAAAGACTTTTACAACGCGAGAGTTCACATGAATTCCAGACGGCCACATGCTTCGGTATTTGGAACCCCGCAGCGCAGAAGATGGGAATCATGTTGCTCTCGGAAGAGGAGATTCGAAAAGCCGCTGATGATTAATTTGTATGGTCTCTAATCGCAGAACTTGGATGCAGTCCCGATAATGCCCGCGTTGAGAAGAGTGCGGCGTTCTCCGTCAAAGGAGGATGGTGCGAAAATATCAATAAAAGCCAACGTCCTCCTGGCTGGAGACGCAGCCCACGTGACGCCAACATTCTTAGGGCAAGGGTTGAATTCCGGAATACGCGATGCCAATTGTCTTTCTTGGAGGATCGATCTTGCCCTCCGATACCCTAAAAGCAACTGGTCTCGCATGTTCCATGACTGGACTTCGGAGAGGCTAGCGGAGTCCGTGAATTGATTAAAGCCTCCGTCGCTATGGAAGCTCGCGTCGCAATCACTGACTCGGAGCAAGCAATACGCCGTGATCTAGAGTACAGTCAACGACCGTTGGCTCCTCGAAACCCCGAGAAGTTGGGATCACCAGGCATGTACGCCCTTGATTTTGGACTAGGCGTATCATCCTATGATGCTGTTGGAAGTCTTTTTATCGATGGAGTCATTCTGATAGGAGACAGACAAGGCCGACTTTGCGATCATTTTGGTGCCCAAAGTTGGTTGATGCTTCACTCCCCAGTGGACGGCATGCCACCATTATCCCCAGACATTGTCAGCCTTTTCTCCATTATTATGAATGGGGGGATTATTTCCATTGGCAATAACCAAACCCACGACACGACGGACGTATTTTCCACGTGGTTTCTGACACACGGTGCCAGGGGTGTCTTGTTGCGGCCAGACTATTATGTTTATGGCATAGCAAAGACTACTGCCGAGCTCGAACATCTTGTACGAAGAACGATGCGTCACATAGGTCTTTATGACGAGGAAGAGACTGTTACAATAGCAAGAAGTTAAGGAGGAATTAATATCACCACCATCACTGCTACACGGCGTTATCCTGATTATGGGGTTATAGCTGATGTCGAGAGCTCGGCGAGTCTTGCTTTACGAGGAGAGTCGTACTTATTGAAGTAGGTTAGAGTTATAGTAGATTATACTTTTTATCGCTTGAGTCCTGTCCAAAGCGGAGCTTTTCTAGCCCCTGTTTATAAGCTCGGAGTACCAAAGTGCTCTCGCTAGGTAGCTGAATCTTTCTAATAAATGGTAATAACCCCTCTACTACCCCACAAAGTGATAACCCCTAATGGCCATGTTGACATGAAAAAATCTTTGTGATTTTTCCTAAAATCAATCGGAAGAGGGATAAAGCACTTCCATCTTTGTTTCTGCCTTGTTCCAAAAGGGACACCTTTATCAAGCAACGACAGTTTTCCCACTTATATACACTTATAACACCCTATCTCTCATCCACTCTAAGGCAAACACACGGAAATGTTGCTATCATCCGAAGGTTGAGCTCCTTCAGGCAGAGGTCCACGAGAATGATCGAAGCTTCTTTCGCTTCTTGGTTGATGGTTGAGTCATCAAGTATATCCCTATCGAATCTGGCCTGCACACCACAGAGGATATGTCATCTCGCTTCCTCCAGATCGTCCTTCTGGGGACTGGAATGATGGGGTAGTGGCCAGGAATGCAATAAATGGTCAGCCACACTTGGAGCGTGTTTCACGGACTCCATTCCCTGAGTCAGCCATCAGTGGCACAGGACGTATGTAGATTACCTGGACGTTATCGTAGGAGGAAAGCTACGGACGGGCATCTATGAAGTGACGTGTCCGCAGTTCGACACACTTGTTGTTGCTAAGTTTGCTCGGTTTGAGTGGGAAATTGGATATCTCGAGAATGAGACTATCGCCTACGAGCGGATTGATGGGCATAAAATCGGACCACAATTTTTAAGCCACTTGAGTGAAGCCGGTCTCGTTATTGGATTTCTAATGAAACGAGTTACTGGTGCGTGACACGTCAATCTAGATGAATCTAGCGGTCTGCCAAAAATCACTGCGTCAACTGCATGAATGAAAGATACACCACGGTGATACGAATCGATTCAATTTTCTCGTTTGTGATACAAAGGCTGTCTTGATTGACTTCGACTCGACTCGAAAATGCGATGATGAGAATTTAATTATTCAGGAAATGGAAGATTTGCCACGACGTCTACAGGATACATCAAGAAAAGGAGGCGGTGGGATTCTACGCTAAAAGTTTCATGATGTTTTTTGTGGCTCGGGTCTGAATTCATTTGCACCTTGTGGGTAGGCCCCTTCGCTTCTCATTGATACAAACGTGGATTGCCTCGATGGCGTTTGGGGCACAGACTGATAAAATTCCCTTGTTCGACGAACAGGACGGGTTGTGTGATTTTCGGGGGAGCTCAAATCTTTTAGCCTTTTCTTCATTGGAGCAGGTGTAACAGGGACATGTGCGTTCATACTAACAATCATGGATTATGTGGTAGAGAATATAAAATAGAATTGCGTTTCTTCGTACTTATCAAAACAAGGGTTAGGGTTATGGTAGGACGTCATGGTAAGTAATACGTCGTCCCGGACAGAATATCAGAAAAAGACTGAGGGCTGTATATTACTATGTGATTTACGACCATTTGGTGATCTGGATTAGTGATTTCTCTGCTGGAAATGCATTCGAATGTCTTATTGCATCATCTACGATGGTGTATGTCCTGGATTGGCCAATCCTCCTTTGAACTTGGCACCATTAGTAGCCGTAGTCATGATAGATGTAAGATTCAAGAATCAAGAGTTACTATGTTTAAGCCAACCGCTGGCATGTATTATCTCCACACAAGCTTGACGCTAAGACTATCCTTCCAATGAACAGATTGAAAAACTCGCTCCTGGGTCCTTGTAAAGGCAGCGGTACTGACGTACTCATGTGCTCATTACCGACTCTCCCACGGAGGGAATTGAAGCAATTCCCTGCTGCAACGGTGGATCATTATCAATGCGCATGTCACACGCTCGTTGTCTACTAGGTATTGCATCGGGTATGATGTAGGTACCTAGGTAGTAGTTAGTGTCTCAAAATAAAAAATGTGAGGATAGATTGGACTCTCCTCGTACCTGTCCTCGCAATATAACACCATGAATAAATACCTGCGAATGTCCTCGTTGCTCGCCACAGAACTGAAATGCTTTGTTCTTGCGATCAACTATTGCAACAATGTCAGGCACCCCTTCTTCTCCGCCTGCTCGCGCCCTCTTTTGCTTCTCTCCACAGTTTTTTCTGATACCACAGGGAATGGGAATAATCGCGGTCATTCTACAGCAGCTAGACTATCAGTTCGGTGCTTTACAAATATTAGCCAAGATCGTCTGGATCTATACCATCGTTCTACTTGCTGTCACTCTCTTCCTCTATCTCCTTCGGCTCTATCAATACCCCAAACATGTCGCCTATGAGCTTCACCACAACCTTATTGAGACTTCATGTTTGGCCAGCATAGTTATAACCTATACCAGCATCATCCAGATGGCTGCATTGCAATACGGTCACACCCATGGAGTCGCCATCGGTATCTATGTACTCTGGTGGATCGACGCCTTTCTGTCTACGGTCGTGATCATTGCCATTCCTTACACTCAACTAAGACTGCAACCAAGTGGAATCGAAAATGTACCCCCCGCAATCCTCCTACCCGTTATCGCCGCGTTGACCTGCGCCGCAGGTGGAGGTGCCATCTGCAACGCAACTCCTCTCGGTCCCCGTCTTCAAATACCCTTAGTTATCGTCGCATATCTACTAGTCGGAGCGGGTCTGTCCCTGGGACTGGCATATGACGCCGTCATCTTGTTTCAACATTTTTCTGACTTTTACCCACCAGTCGAGAAAGTATGGCAGGATATGATACTATGCGGGCCATTCGGGCAGGGTGGGTTTGCTTTACAAATACTCGGAGCTGTTGTGAAGAAGAGCTTTACTGCGTATGGCCGGGGAACATTATTGACAAACCAGGCGGCTATTCCAATTTCTGTATTGAGCCAGTTTGTAGGAATATTGGCGTGGGGTTTCGGGACGTTTTGGTGGTGCTTTGCAATTATTAGTATAATCCATACGTTGATGGGTCAGCCGGGGGGTGTCAAAAAGACGACCTTCAGCACGGGGGCGTGGTCTCTGGTGTTTCCTTGGGTAGGTAGTCTCCGGATTATGTGTAACAAATTACTCACGAATAAAGGGCGTCTACACCAACTGTGCAGTGGAACTCGGAAAGATCCTAGACTCGCCTGCTTTTGCGGTGTGGTCGACTGCATTGTTGCTCATGCTGCTAATCATTGCCATAACATTGACGTTATTTACAATAAAGGGCGTCATTACTGGAAAGATCTTTGGTTTGGAGCATGGTTGGAGAGAGAGGGCGTATCACGACGATAAAACTGCTTGAGCGTATCCGCGTGTTTAAATCCTAGTATATACGAAAGACGCTCCGGCCTATCTATTATTTAACTGGAGAGATATATCCATACCTAGGTAGCTATATTGATTCACGTAGAGAAGGCGCTATGGGTACTAGGTAGCTCCGGATATAGTACTTTCGTAGCCCTCGAAAATTTTGCGAAGGTGAGTATATACATATATACCGAGAAGAACCTCAATTCCACCTGGATAATACTTAATATTACCTAGGTAATGTACGCAAGGATTGCTAATTAAAAATTTGACGACTTCCATTACTCACCTGGAAAATATGCAATGCATGAGGAATGGTGAAGATGGGTTACGGATACTCTTCTCGTTCATTCTTCCCAAAGTGAAGGACGTCCCAGAAATCCTATTTTGGAGTCGAAGTGGCGGCCAGGGAGCAAATTTAAAGAAATAGAACATAGCTTGACGTTCCACAATCAATAAAATGACTGTATTGCAATTCTCAGATCTGGCCCAAAGCCCCTGGACCGTCCGCTTGATTGATATTTGCCTTAGAACGGAGATCTTAAGCCACCTCCCATAACGTATAGATTTACATCTTTTGTCCTAGTGATACTCCCGTTCAACCTAGCAATTTGCTTGGTCGAGCCATTAGGTAGAGAGAAAAAAATCTTGGCCATGTCGAGGTAAAAAAGGCCGCTGTGACCTTTCATGGGATCTTATGACATATAAATGGCGTCTTTTGCCTCACTTTTATCTTTAAGGATTTTAAGAGTTGATTATGAGAATCTAGGTCATAACTGCAAATAAACATATTGTCCTGTGCTACTTGAACTTCCGTGCATGAGGAACTTTGTACGTTTGATTGTCCAGCCCGATACTTCTAAGGTTCCTCTCCCCCTGCATTTGAAATAGTAGACATTTGCCGATCATTTTCACGTATGCAGCCTGGTCACGTCACGAGGGACATGGATGGCTATTAACTATATATAATTACCTACTATTTCTCCTACGGCACGGAGATAACTTATCCTAGAATAAAGAATTTCCCCGGTATGTCCGCATTACGTATGAGGCATCTTACACCTCGCGTCGCCCCTGGAATACCATGCAAGGGCTGGTTAAGGGTCACATTTTTGAATTTCTTACACTTTCTAGTGACGTCTAGACCAACTTGTGATGTCTTTAAAGATGTAAGTAATGGATCATTTAGCGAAATGCAAATGAACGGTCAGGATATTGATAGCACACGTCCAGATAGTAGCATGGCGTCAATTCTCTTTGTAAGACATGCAAAAATTTCTGGGCGATATCTCCGAAATTATTTCCACCGTTTGCTAATTGCTTGAATCAGTGGCAACTGATTTTCCAAGAAGGCGCACTATATGGTGCATACCAATAACCCCAGTTCAGTATGGCTGAACCCTCGAATTTTCATCAACAGCATTTCCATCTCGAACTATGGCAACCTACCTCGTAACGGACAGCGCCCGAGGAATTGGGCATGAACTAGTCCAACAGCTAGCGGCCAAAAAAGAGACCGAGATCAATACTATCTTCGCAACCTCACGAGCAGAGAACGCACGACTGAAAGCGCTAACAGAACAATATCCTGGTCGAGTCATTTTCGTTCCTCTCACCGTGGGAGATGAAAGTAGCATGCGTAATGCTGTGCCTATTGTCGAGACCGTTCTAAAAGTCAAAGGGTTGAAAGGGCTGGATGTCCTTATCAATAATGCTGGAGTAGTCGGCAGTGCTTATGCACGGGAAATGTACGGTACCTCCCTCTTGTGTCCTTATAAATATGACTTACTAATATTCTGCTAGGGCTAACTTGAACGAGACTTTCCATGTCAATGTTACTGGCCCTCATAGGATGATCCAGCTTTTCTTGCCACTATTACGGAAGGGGGCTGAGAAGAAGATCATTAATATATAAGTGTGACTGCCCAAATGGAACTTTTCTGATATCTGTCAACATCTTGTGTTCAGTTCAAGTTCGGTGGGATCCATCACGCGACAGCCTCGTTACAAGGACTTTCTTGCTGCTGTTTACAAGATCACTAAAGCCGCCTTGAATATGTTGACGGTAGTATGGGTGCAGGAATTGGCTAAAGAGAGATTTACCGTGATAAGTCAAAATCCAGGGGTAAGCGGCCCCTATCTTGTTATTGAAATGCTTCGTGCTAGAAAGTTAACATCCAATTAGTGGTTGCAGACTGATGAGGCCAACGCCCACGCTGATCTCCCTGTTGCAACCGGCGTAGTCCAGATTCTCGATATTGCCCGGAAGACTGGACAAGAGGGCAATGGACGGTTTCGAAATATCCATGTGCCAGGTTGGGAGAACAAGCCGGGTTTACATCAATATGCTGGCAAGGATCTAGTATGGTAGAATCATACAACACTGGACATGAAAACAGATTGCACGGAAAATGGGTGAGCATTAAGGCACTTGATGGGTAGGTTTATTTGTGGAGTGGTGTAGTTCCCTATACATCGTTTGTGAGTCTACCTAGATAGCCGAGATGAAAGGCACATTGAGAACGCATAGATGATGGAAATATGAAAATTGGTTAATAAAGCGGTAATCGCCTTCTATCAAGTGACCCCGTGGTTCCGATAGATTGGGCTGCAGTTAGTGTCCAAATACGTGATCACATTTACCAACCATACGATCTCCGCTACATCTGGTATCTAAACTCCTTGTTCTCGCCATCAGTCAAATCCAAGAACTCACTATTAGCTAGATGCTCATCACGCAACTGTAGCTTATCTCGTCGACGGTTCTCAAAAATGTTGATCAGACGAATACATGCCAGTATCAATAAACATATGGTTGGGGCCAACATCATCATCAGCTTTACTTTCTCGTACGTGGGATCCTGTATAAACTCGTGAGCAAAAATAATTGCATTGTTAAGGCTGAGGTCACTTGCATTTTTGGTAATTTGCGGTCCTGTCATGCTACCACTTGTGGAACCGAGGAGCAATATGCAATTTGTGAGAACCTTTTTGGTGTGTCCAGCGGTATTTGCACTGACGAGACTAAAGTTCAAGATGTAGGCAGCGACGAATACTTGTTGGAACTGATACACGTCTGGTCAGCATCATTCATCAGTCAGACTGCGATTGCAAAACTTACGTAGAAAGCGATGACCGATCCCCACTTATTATTATCCAGGCCGTAGAGACATGCGCCAAAGACGATGCCAAAGACGGCGGAGACACCAGCCCATAATGTACGGTCATTCATCTTCGAAGCAAAGTAACATATGACTACGACACCGGCCCAAGTTGTTGCACCGTGAGGCATGGTCATAATCAAAGCTTTCCGTGATTCGAACCCGAGAGATACCAGCATGAGCGATCCGAATGTGCCGACCGCACCGTATCCTATGTTCGCAATGAACTGAAAAGCGAAGTAGAGGTAAGTTCGAGGATCCTTGAGAACCTCTATTGCTTGATAAGTCTTAAACTTTCGGTTTCCAATTCCTTGTTGGTTGACTCTGATTCGATTGACTGCTACTACTCGCTCAGCGGGTGTGAGAAATTTGGCAGAAAGCTGGGAGTCTGGCACTATAAAATAAAAGCAGATAGCCAAAGCAACGGTGATTGCTCCGAACACCACGTAGAGAAGTTGCCAACTTGAGAGGCTTCCAGTAGATGCCGAAGGACTGTCCAATGCCCAAGCAATGGGTGATCCAATTATTGTAGCCAGCCCGACTCCAGAGTACCAAAGACCCAGACGAGCAGCTTGTTCTGCACGAGTGTACCACATTCCAGTCATGAGCACAAAAACGGGAGTTATGCTGGCTTCGAAAATTCTGCAACGAGTTAGGCATTATTTGGGCTAGAAGAAGAAGAAGGATGTGGGTACCCAAGAAGCAGTCTGATGGCAAACAATGAGCCATAATTCTTACCAGCAGCCATGGAAGCAAGTAAAACACCCCAGATTGACATGGTTATGACAACCCATTTAGACAACGGGACTTTTTGAATTATTAGAGCACATGGGAAGTTTGCAAACATGTAACCTAGACTGAAGATACTTCCCAGCCAGGAATACTCGTTCGGCGTTAAATGTGCATCATGCTGAATTCCCATGATTGACGAGTAGGATAAAGTAGCCTTGTCCATTGTAAATAGAGTGATGGCTGCCATCATCTGCGGACTTCAATGTCAGAAAAAGGTGACATTGGCAGCTGGGTGGCACGGTACGGTACAACTCACAATTGGAATGAGTCTTAAATCGATCTTGCGGACAAGTTTCCGATGATTGACAGCCCCGATCTCGGCTTCCGTGACATCGAGTTCGTAGACTTTGAGAGCCAAATCCGCGTCTTTGGACTTAACATTCTTCAATGCGCCAGACTCAATATCCCGTACCGTAGTCTGAAGCGGTTCGACCTTTTTGATTTCCATTTTGGACAGCAGAGATGAATAACCGGGAAAAGAAAAGTATGAGGGAACTCAAGTAATACCGGAAGAACGTGTAGCAAGTAATTGACTGCTTCTGTTTCAGTTCTCGCTGATCAAATATGGCGACGGTTTCGACTGTCTCGACGGCCTGTCCTCAAATAAGCAACTTCTGGGGAGCCACTTCGGCGAAACTAATGCGTTCAAGCAGTTGACGTAGGTTACGCTTGGGCCATCAAAGTGGGTGTTACACGAAGGCATATCTTCAAATTCTACGGGCTCTTATGATTAGCGGCGAAGCCTCGCCGCGGTACTGGAGTGATGGCACAAATTATGGGAAGGATTGATTCAAGGTTTGAAACAAATTGCCCGTAGGTGACACAACGGCGAAGCCATCTCTTAGCGTGGCCGTCAACGGAAGCTTTTCCTTCGCCGCCCTGATTCGTTTGTATGTAGTAACGGTGATGGATTCTTCTTGTCACCAATAAAAAGTCGCAGATGTGGAGCAGCCTTAATTCGAGGTGGCCCCTTGCGGTGCAGGCGAAGAGGCCCTAGGTAGACTATCAATCTCTCCCATAAATTTTCGGAACAAGATCGAACTGCAACTCGGTCAAAGAACAGCAAACCATTTACCAAAGCCATCGTCTTCTACCCTTCAACGCTGAACTCACCACGTTTGAGCTTCTATTCTGCCCCGAATTATGACCGACATTCCTGTGCACTATCAGCATGTTGTTGTCTCGGGGACGCCTTGGGAGCGAGGCACTTCACATGGCACGCAGGCCCGGAGTAAAATTCAAACGAACGTCAATCGTTACAAGACATCGTCTTCTTTACCTCCCAGAGAAGATTGTGTGAGATACATCAATGAGTCATATCTCCCAGCTATTCAGGCTTTGTTCCCCGATGGCCTGGAGGAAATGAAAGGAATCGCGTCTGGGGCGCTGGTGGAGCTCCAGGATGTGCTATTGCTCAATGCAAGATATGACTTGGCTAGACTTACGGGCCACAGAGTTGGCGAGTGTACGAGTGTGAGTTACTTGGGCCCTGATGGTTCTGCAATTGTAGCGCAAAACTGGGACATGTCAGCTTGGCTCCACGATCTAGACACCATCATCGTCCTTGAGAGCCACATGAATCCGACAGATGAGCCCGATTCTGCTACATCATCTGGGCCTAGGCGGATTATAGCTTTGACAGAAGCTGGCCAACTCGCACGGTCGGGTATGAATTCTCGTGGCCTTGGACTGTGTGCCAATTCTCTGTGGACTAGTGAGGATGGAATTCCATTCCGTCCATGTTTGCCACATTCACTTGCGCGTTCAATGTATCTTCACTGTCCTAACTTTGCAGCTGGGCTGAAGGTTATTTCAACGTTCCCGCGCCATGTATCTGGAAATCTGATGGTAGCATCTCTAGACCTGGCAATGGATATCGAACTGACACCATCGCGCAAATATACGCTACACCCTGAGGCCGTCGACATTGGCCATGGCGCCGACAACTATAACCTTCTGATTACACACGCGAACCACTACAATCACCCTGCCATGACCCACGCAGATATCTCAGGGCCGATCGATACTTACCCCGGGGGTTCTTCGCTCTTCCGTGATAAAAGACTCGCACGGTTGCTGAAGACCTACTTGCGTTATTCGATGAAAGAACTGGCCTTATCCCGGATAGAAGAACAGAAATTACAGGTCTCAACTACAAAGGACCTTTCACCACCAGCCACTCCACCTGTTGAGGAGCATAATGCTAGAAGGATCGAAGTGATTGATCGATTGAACTTGGCACCAGAAGATCAGCCAGACATTAATCTTAGGAATTTGACTTCCAGTCAAAAGATTAGCCAACATGTTCTGACTGTCAAAGATCTCAAAACGGCATTTTCCGATCATGCTTCATATCCCCGTAGTCTTTGCGAACATGCTGAAAAGGGCGTTGAGCGATATGGAGCGGCATCAAGTGGCGACCAAACCATGACTGTGGCTTGTGTCATCTACGACTTGAGAGAGGGTGAAATGCACGTCTCAACGGGTAATCCTTGCCAGGGAGAACATGCGTGGAGAAAATTCGCTATCAAGATGGAAATGGCTACGAAATCTAACATCTAGGTTTTCTCTGGATGCGTTGTTGAGACGTATTCGGTCAGAATTATCGTCAAATATAGTTGGAGAAAACGATTGAAGGTAATGGGAAAGCATTTTTGATGGCGGGAGCGGATCAGATTTGGTGCTATGTCAATCAAGCTATGTTCCTTTACCTTGGGATGATCGAGAAGGATGCAGCTATGACGGCGGGATTTAGGTCGAGGTTGTTAAATTAGTCCTCAATCGGTAATAGTTCAGCAAAAAGTTCACATCTGTCTCTTTAAGATCCGTGATCTGCCCACTGGTGAAGAAAATTCATATGTATAGTTACCACGGCCTTACCTAGATAGTATAAAAGTACTCATAATCTATGGAAATGAAAACTTTGTGTGCACGGAGATAATTCTTGGAACCAAATGATTGACATCCATGTCAATGAAAGCTTCAGTGCACTTGGACATTATTGATGGATGACCGAAGTCTGGTGGATCGATCTTCAAAGTACTCTAGACAGCAACAGAAAACACGTCTTGATTGCGTGATATCCTCCCTTCATCCATTTTCGACCACTCCAAGAACAAATTTCCATTCTAGCTAATAAATGCTTTGATCTAGAAACATTGAACTATACATGTCACGAAACACAAAAATCGGCTTTGATGGAGTCTAAACGGACCAGGCTCATTCGCACAACTTCGAATGATTTGCTGCGCATCCACAGCCAATGGCGATATTTCGACATAAGATCTTCGATGCGTTCCTGACTTGCAGCAGTGTAAGAAATAGCACGGAGAAGCACCACAAAGTCGCAAATAGCATTGAAATGTGCACGAGACCCTGTGAGATTAGAGGAGTGTGGTAATTCAGGGCAACTCAGACTTACATGAAAACCAGAAGGAGTCGAAGCTTGCACGTTTCATTGCGGAAAAATCGGCTACCATTCTTTCGACAAATTGTAGTGCTTCCTCATACTGGGACTCGTATTGATCATCGCCCTTGAAAACACGTAATGCGGTCCGATAAATGAGCACATGACAATATTGATATGCCACGAGCAAGCTTCCAAGGCCGTATGCATCATCCGGATCTTCGGCAGCTTCCAAATACGCTAGATGGTCAAAGCTTGTCTTCCAGTCCAAAAGCCGTGCCTTGAGCAATTGTAACGTATCCAGAGTAGCATGTAAATTTTCAGACAAGCGTTGGACGCTCCGGATTGCACTATATTTGTAAGCTCGAGTCGTGTTCTCACGGTGGCATCGACTTACAACAACGACTGATGTATATCATGTAAAATCCGAGTTAGCCCTAACAGGTATGAAAACAACACTAATGTTCCCATTTTTCCTTCCATGGAATCGTTCATGCTTATAGGTGAGTTCCCTAGAGAAGTATGATGCCGATTATATGACAACAAGGGTACATCAAAGTCATCGGATTTGATATTGGGAGGCTGGCCGTGAGCAAGACACACCCAAATGTCTTGAACATACACCAACCACCAAAGATGCCTTCTCCTGGATTTTTCCTCTATGCTCATGTTCCAAGTCTCGCAGTCGAGATGTAGGCCCAACGAAAAAGCCAAAGACTTTGTCAAAGAAACAAGACATGTATCGAATGAGCTATCGGCAACAAAAGTATGAGACCTTTTCCTTTCCATGAGCAGTAAACATGCGCTGATCGTTGAATAGTCTGGCGCATGCATTTCCCTGGATATCTCGACCCATGCAAACTGGTGCATAGCGTCTTGATCTGGAAGTTGAGCGCGAGTCATTGGTTTGACACTGAATTGAGCCCAAGGCAGGTTTGGGTCATATGATCTCCAGTGCAAGGCAATACTGTAGACCATCGCAAGAAGCGACTTGCATTTGTCGTCTGCTTTCAGGTTTGAGAATGTTAATACAGGGTAGTAAGGTTCCACAAAACGATGAAAAAGGCCAATGAGTATCT
Source organism: Talaromyces verruculosus (assembly GCA_038993655.1). NCBI lineage: Eukaryota > Fungi > Ascomycota > Eurotiomycetes > Eurotiales > Trichocomaceae > Talaromyces > Talaromyces verruculosus. The sequence goes on along the minus strand of JBBVQN010000083.1, from coordinate 11,524 downwards.
CTCCGTAGGCCGAGAGGTCCTGCACAATGGATGAAGATGGCTCCGATACCACGCAATCGGCCAATTCTTTGGAAACTTGCAGTGGTGTCAAGAGCATTACAGGAGGAATATCTGCGTTCAGATCCAAATGGCGAAATCCGCGAAGTTTGGAAATGCGATATCCTGCTTCATCATATTGATATCTTTGCCGTAGGATAGGATCGGTCTCTGATGTGAGCCCAAGATATCTAGAAGAAAAAGTAGACTCGAGATTGTGTGATGATGATGACGATAAACGGGCCGTATCCTGGCACAGTCCGTCGCCGGTATACCCAAATTGGGTCGTCTGATTTGTAATGTCATTTGGTATCGAGAGTGAGCCATTGTTGTCACGATGAGACGAATCGGCCGGACTTGCTGACCCAATCACGGATGTAAGCCCCATAGGCGCGTAGATATCGGGCACTGCGTCAAATGAGCTCGGCATCTCACGCCAAAATGATGGAACTGCCCAGTCATAGTCCGATGCAACTTGCAACTGTTCCAAAGATAGATCGCTCTGGCCGTTTACCTCGTCATCTGACCGAGACGGTCCAATAGGGGCTCTGGGTGGTGGATCTTTTTCAAATGTACAGCTTCGCCCACTTTTTTTACATTTTAGACATGGTGGTTGGAATTGAATGATGCATGCAATCTTTCGCAGTCGACAAAAGTCGCAGGGTCTCTGTTTACCTCTTCCTCTTGGACGGCGACCCTGTGGTACGGCATCCTCCATACCTAGGTAACCGTGTCGCAATCACGCAAAAAGTTAGATCACTGGATAGACATTCGATGCCACGGCCCAGAAGATGATATCTAAGATTGCAGCAGATGCGTTGATATTTACAGCACAAGCTGGAACCCAGCAGCACCAAAATCAGCAGCGGGGTGAAAGACTTCTTAAGTTCCCGCCCGACTGTGCGGTTGTTAGTTACGCATCTCACAACAAGCCAGCCAGAGTGGGGCTGCTGGTAGTAGCCAAGCCAGCGCAGATAAGGATTACCCTAACCCTAATGCGTGAGGGCATATACAAATAACAGCTTCTGCCGATCGACTTTCGCATCAATCTCGTTTGATTGATCATAGGCACAGCTGGCTCGAGATTAGAGGCGAGAACGCCTATATGGCGTCTATCATGGCACCATGTGGGAGATTAGTTGCAGCCTCGGGTATCTCCGAAGGTTGATAGATATCATGTTTAAAGCTCATGCAGCAGATAAGCTGAAAAAGAGCACGACAAGTCCAATTTAACAATATACACTGCTACGTTTTTCATAATGTGCAGAGAGCATGCCAATGTTCCAGTATTATTGATTTACAAGTCGATCATGATCACTATGCACCAGTCCCAATTGATAGCTCTAAGCCAGATTGGATGCATCCCAGTTTGGTCTTTTATAGGCAGCTAAAATCTTTCATATTAAATGTATAGAGACAGACCCTGAGCTTGTCACTCAATTACTTCAATGCTTAGCGCCATCTATGGGAGCTGGCAAATGGCATATACGAAACCGGAAATGCAACTGATGGTAGTGTGTCTTTTAGGTAATCCATCGCGAAGGGCCAGCCAAGAAGTTACGGTATTGAGTCTTTTGGCGGATGTATCCGCATGAGTATTTCAATGCGATATTATCTTCATATGCAAGCACAGATTTAAATGAAATATTTCAAACCAAGATTACTATATGATTCATTGTTTCTATGCAAGGTTAGTGGGTTATATAAATTCACAAAACATCTTTTCATCTAGTGCGATATATGTAGTGTAGAATCTGTAATGTAAAGTAAGGTTGGGAGGGGCTCCTATAATTTGGAGTTAATGCAATCATCGTTAACATGTGCCAATAATTACCTTCACTGGAATACTTACATGTCATCAAATCGACATTAGACTTATTCTTCATTCCACCTAACTATTTGACGGATCTTTAAATACTTTAACAGAGGCTATGTAATAAAGGAATGAGTTCACTGAGGTTAGGATGAACCATCAGCTTTCGCTGTGTTAAAATGAGGCCAAGCGCCCCAGATGACCATCGAACCAAAGAGATGATAGTCTCGCAGTATGGTCATGCGGTTGGTGTGACGACAACTCCATCATACCCTGCGTCAAAACCGGCCTCGCAGAGGTATTGGCCATTCTGGTATAAATAAATCTCCTCCGCTGCTTCTGCGCCCACCACTGTCCCAGTGCTAGTTGTACTACTAGCCAAGGCAAAATAACTTGTTGGAAATTCAGCAAAAGGGACAAGACCGTTGGAAGTTAGATCTTCTAAAATCCATTCTGCGGAATGGCCACAAAGTTGGCCAGGGCCACCGGTAATAACCACAGACATATCAACCCGGTGTTGGAGTTGTGAATCTCACGATTACATGTAGTATTGTTAGCAACCGATCTATCATCAAACAAAGTTTGGAATACTAACACTATACCACTTGTTGTGGAGGTCATGGCTACATTGCCAGTGATCTGGTCCCCAATACTGACTAGAATTCCATATGTTAGCCAGTAGAACATGGATCCAAAAAGTGATTCTCGCAAGTGAAACTGCGAGATTCAATTACCCTTCATGTTAATTGTGACCAACGCGTCAGGTACAAATTCCCACCAAGCAGTGTTTGACTGGGAGCCATCGCTCATGATCTGTTATTGAATTGTCAGCGGTCAGTACTTGGATCAGAATCACAGCAGGACTTGGACAAGCAGTGAACGAACCTCTGAAACAGTACCGCCTTGAATCAGACCAGTGCCACAACCATCGCCATCAATGCCCACCCATTGTGCAATTGAAGGCTGATTTGCATTAGTCTGGCCGCTGCGTAGGGAAGTACGAGGAACATTCCAGACGCCCTCGACGTTGGTCCAGTAACCAGAAGGCGGGTTGACATTAGCCATGCCACACCAGTTCGACGATGAACGACTGGACGTTATTCCGCCGGGTTTTGCCAGGAGAATCAATTTTCACGGATCCGCTAGTTGATAAATCGGGCCGGCTATCCAACTCAACAGGCAGCTCTGATCCATGCTGGGACATTTTGATTTGATCTCGTAATTAACCCCATTCTCGCTTGTATAACGTGTCACTGCCTGAGCTAGGCCTGTGGCGAGAAAGAAAATAGGAAACCCCTTCATTTTTCTTTATCAGATTTCCTTGAACGAATACACTTTTCCTGGGACTTTGTTTTTCAGGATATTCAGTCAAGATAACGAGGTAGCCGGGATATCATGAGTGCCTTTCTCTCTTTATATAGTGCAAGATATGAGAATTGGCGCTTAGTAGTAATTCTGACATTCCAACAGCAACATAATGTCGGGGAAATCGGACACATGTGACCATCATCCAGATTGTTTTTCAAAATCAAATGTAATATAATTATACTTTGAAGTCAACACTAGCACTTCGCCATCAGCAATTACCGTCGCCTACCCCGGAGTTCGAGAGATCATGTGGGCTGAATTATCTACGTCTCTAGGTGTTTACAACCACGATTGTAAAAGTGCACTACCTACCACCTTGGGTGCATCTATGCAACAATGATGTATCCTCGTGCTTGAATTCTAGCCTCTTGATAGTTCTATAACCTACCATAATCTGAAATGGCTAAACAGGCACCCATAGGAGCCACAATATTGAAGGTGGCCGGCTGCAGCACCTCAAGCTTTGTTACATGAAGTAATTCATGATGTGTGACCACAATTTATCAGCGTCGCAGAAGGATTACTACATCGCCAGTTAGTCAAAACCCATAATGGTTCTCAATACGCCTTCGCTACAAACAGGGCGCGCAGCGGAACCAGTCATTTGTTGTGATGAGTGGCGGCAGGGATGTGAGAAGGAAAGTTCCACATAAAAGGGGCTATCGAGGCTTAAAAAGCCAACGCTCATTACTTAGTTTTTGATTCATGGCGGATAATGCAATAATTGGGGAGATATTTGTTTGGGGGCCACTCGCATAGCATCGAATGGAGTATCATTTCTAACTCTGAACGAAGTCACATCGTGTAAGTCGGATCAATATGTTGGTAGGTTGGTTGTTTGATTTGGGGATTTGTTGGGGGGTTTTTTTTTTTTCTTTCTTTCTTTTCGTTTGGTGGAAAGGTCTTCACCCAAAAAAGGTCGATGCGGGTAGTTTAAAATAACCTTAATGATACCCTAGGTGGTTCTGTTGTCACTACTAGTTATATATCTCGATTTCCGAAGGCCTGCAAGATACGATCCCATAAAATTTAGGATCTATGATTGCCCATCTTAACGTGGAATGGCTTCATGCTTTCTTGAAGTTCAGGTCACCAACCACATCGCCACTTCGAAAATTGTTGCAACTTGCATTTACCTTTGTTACTTTTATTTCTATGATTTCATCCGCCTCGATCTTACGCGCAAGTGATATCCGGGCTACCACAACTGTGGTCCTTCCTATTCCTCCAGCTACAATTGCTAATTTGTCCAAAATACTGTTTACTACTTTTCAGTCCATCAGGCTTATATTCTTCTAATACGTGCTTAAGAAAATATTTGTACTCAACCTCCGAGGCCACTCGCCTGCGTAGGTATTCTTAATTTGTTAATAACTTTTTATTCACTACTAACCCAAGAGCTATGAAAGATCTTTCTGCTTGTAAGCTTTGCTTCTCCGCCCCTTTTCTCTCTCTTAGAAACACATTACCCCTCGCTCTTCACATTTTGATGGACGGGCGTATTGGGACTTCGACCTTCGAACAACATGAAACGTGAGACATTTCACGCTTATGCCATCCTAAGGTCGCCCAACAACTAGCTTAATCGCTGATATGTTATTCTTCTTCACCAGGTCGATAGCCTCCTGGATCCCTTCCAGGCCATTTCTGTTCACGACCAGAGGTGGCGGGGCAACCCTATAGGCTCTACTGGCAAGAGCTTCTGGTAGATATCCCCCAAAGGTGGCAGGTGTTGTTTCGAACCAACAGTCGAGGGATGGTTTGAAATTCTCGGCTGTTGGCTGTTTCACATTGACACCTTTTGGGACATCATGCAGATTGTCGATAAAGTTAGAGGATGCGAGGTTAAGCTAGGAGGAACCGTCTCAGCTTTGTGAACAAGAGAGGGGAGCAAGATGACTTCGTATGTTCTGCTTGCACATTGACGCAATCTCGCATGCCGCGGTATTGCCATCCTTCAAACCAGCTGCCATGAAAATACCGGCACATTCACCTTTGTCAAGCTCCACGGCGAATCTCGCAATCACTTCAATATCCGTATAGTCGAACACATTGACAGCGCCAAGGCTCTTGACGTAGTCAGAGTTCTTCTTCGAACAGGTAGTAATCACATCATAGCCAGCGGCCGTAGCTAGCTGAATAGCAGAGCTACGTCCCCAGACCAACACAGATTGCCCCTTCGTGGCCGCTCCGATCATAGGATAGTCGAGATGAAAGTAGTCTTATCCAAACAAAAACATAGCACTGGTAGCACTACATAGGCCAAAAACAACCGCATCACGGGACACCATGCCGTCCGGGATTTTAGTCTTCACTTTGCTGTCCAGGACTACATAGTCCTGAAACCCATTATTTGCGGTACAGCCTAAGACACGGTCACCAACACGGAACTGGGAGGCGGCCGTGGAGCCCGAAATCACGGTCTCGACGACTCCAGCTACGTCACAACCCAAAATAATGGGGTACTTGAACATCTTCCTATCCTGGAGTATATGGTCACAGGGACTGATGGCTCAGGCATGAACCTTGACCAGCACCTTGTGGTCGCCAAGCTCGTCATTTGTAGCGAGTGAACTCTCACGGACTATCCTAGGTACACCGAATGTGTCTTGCCAGACCGCGCGGTTGATAGCGGCTTAGATTAGTCGATGTGTAACCAATCACCTATCAGGAATGGAATCACGTTTGAAATTGTGCGAGAAGAAAGAGCTATATAATGGACTAACGTGGGAAGGATAGATCTCGTGAACACATCCGCCACTGGGCCCTTGGTACTGGTTATATATTTTCTGATCGTGTTTGCCCGCAGGCCGTTTCCTGGACAATCAACCAAAGGCTTACGTTAGAATTTAGATGAAGCACCAGGCTGAGATATATAGGCATAATTGGCCTTGGATATTTTCTTTCCAAGATCAAAGCGACATGCTATATATTTCAACGGACTGGCTTTGCTAGAAGTACGCCTGGACTTAACGAACGATCCCGGATTTAGTGGCTAGTTTCGGATTTAGATGGCTGAGCCTCCGTGGCACTGTTGGAATCTGTAACGATTGCTATTGGTAGCGTGCAGCCATGATCATCAAAATCACGCATAAACAGAAAATAGAAAGATTACCTAGGTATCTAGTATATAATCACTTTTAACTCGACAGCCGTACGTGCAACTACTCGGAAGCTAGCGTATTACGCTTCGTCGACCAGGAGATTATGGAGCTCGAGTATGTGAATGAAGCTCGGCACTTGATTGATTGATTTGCTTGTACTGGCATCTATCCGAAATATATAAATGGAGAGAGAAACTTGCTGTTTCATAGTGATGGTTGTGGTAGCTCTGCCACAGATGGTACGGCAAACTACCAAACCAAATACCAAGTTACCAACTGTGCTCGTGGGGTTGTTTGGTAACGATTTGTAACGGGTGCGAACACTCCGTATTCGCTCATATGGCACGTGATTGTTTACAACGCACCCTATGTTGCAGACTTCTTATTGGAGGACGGGGCTGCCTAAGTCAGAATTTTCCGCATTACGTACCGGGCTTGCTGCTGTGGGGTCAGTCTCCATCTCCTTAGGGTTATCCTCTCCAAGCCGAGCAGACTTAGAAGGAGCATACATACGTAGTACTGTGTTAGTACTACCACTACAACCGAGGTAACCTAGGGGAAAGATGGAAACTCTCAGGCTCCTTCAGTGTCGTTTCAAGTGTTCCTTTTTCTAATGACAATCCATTATCCATCTCAATCCGCGGGAAAGCTCAAGCCTTGCCGATCCCGAGTCCTAGACCTCTAATGCACACCATCGGGTCGACAATCTCCGTTACTTTTCTAATTTCAACCAGTCGGGCCTACATATGATGAAAACGAGAAGCCGCCCAAGGCCCACGTTCAGAGATTGCGTGGGTATACTCCGTACAAATTTCCATACGACAGGCCCCTTGTTGGTGCGGGGCAGAGCGAGATTTAGCCGTTTTAAGATGCCGTGGCCCTCATTGGTTCAGATATGCCACTCCCGGCTGCGTGAGATGTTGGCTGAAAACGATGTGGGGCTTGCTCTTTGTAAGGGAGAATGCACCAGTGAAATGTCTATTAGCGAATGGTGGCTTGCGCCACTCCGCTGCTGGAGAAGACTGGGGACGGTCCCATATCTCGATCAACTTTCATAGGGTTATGAGTATGGTCGGCCTGCTTGGATATGAACATTGATTGGCGGTGCCTGTATAATGGTCATCGAACCCGGCGAAACTTGTAAATCTCTTCGCACTTGCTCTGTGATTGGCAGTAACTGCTCATCACAACATCCACAAGCACCACAAGGCAGCGCCCGAAAGGGGCAGGCACATGCATCTCATCACCTCATATTATTTCGCTTCAGTTATAGATGTCGTCATGCCCCGCCTGTAGGTTGGTCTACTGCATCCAATTGTGGATCAGCGATGCCCTTGCTCGGAATGCCCGCAACAGCCCTTCCCGAGCGTGCCCTTATTTCTACGCCCGCATTCCCCGTATCTTTTCCTACATTTTTCATTTCTCCTTTTTCAATTCATTGTTTCCTCTCTCGTGCTTGTTACTTAGAGGTTGGCGGGAAAGAGAGACTCAAAAAAAAGTCGAAAAATAAAAAGAAAATGTGGACAACTACGTCCGGCCTCCGAGGCAAGAGCCTCCATCTGGCCATCACCTTCACCTCCGTCGTCGGTTTCTCTCTATTCGGTTATGACCAGGGTTTGATGTCTGGTATCATCTCTGGTGACCAGTTCGTGTCCGAATTTCCGGTCCTCGATGGTTCTTCTATGCATGTCTCCGTCTTGCAAGGAGGTGTCACCTCCTCTTACGAGATTGGTTGTTTCTTTGGTGCTATCTTCACCCTCTGCTTTGGTCAACGCATTGGCCGCACTCCACTCCTGGTTGCTGGTGGTCTCTTGATGATTCTCGGGACTGTGATCTCGACCTGTTCCTTCGAACCCCACTGGGGTTTGGGGCAGTTTGTCGTTGGCCGCGTTATTTCTGGCATTGGAAACGGCATGGACACTGCCACTATTCCTGTGTGGCAATCGGAGTGTTCCCGTGCCCACAACCGTGGCTTCCTCGTGTGTTTCGAGGGTGCCATCATTGCTGTCGGCACCTTCATCGCCTACTGGATTGATTTCGGCCTTTCTTACGTTAAAAGCTCGGTCCAGTGGCGCTTCCCCGTGGCTTTCCAGATTCTATTCGCCATCCTCGTCGTTGCTGGGGCTTTGATGCTGCCTGAGTCACCACGTTGGTTCATCATGCACGGCAGAACCCAGGAGGCCCTCCATGTTCTGGCCCAGCTAAATGACAGCACTGAAGACGCTGAGGACGTGCTGAGAGATTTCAACCTGATGCAGGCTGACCTGAAGGCCCTTCAGGGTGCCGAGGCAGGCAGCTGGAGTACTCTGTTCACTTTCGGCAAGACCCAGGAATTTCAACGTATGATGATCGGTTGCTCTGGTCAGTTCTTCCAGCAATTCACTGGCTGTAACGCAGCTATCTATTATTCCACACTTTTGTTCAAGAACAACCTACACATGACCGGCAAGCTTCCTCTGGTTCTGGGCGGTGTTTTCGCTACTGTCTATGCCCTCGCCACCATCCCCTCCTTCTTCATGGTTGAGAAGGTTGGTCGCCGAAACCTATTTTTGATCGGATTTTTAGGCCAAGGCCTCAGTTTCATTATCACCATGGGCTGCCTAATCGACGACAACGAGCAGAATGCCAAGGGCGCCGTGGTCGGCATCTTCCTCTTTATCGTCTTCTTTGCCTTCACTACCCTGCCTCTGCCCTGGATCTACCCCCCGGAAATTAACCCTCTCCGCACTCGTACTATGGCAGCCTCCGCTTCGACTTGCGTCAACTGGATCTGCAACTTTGCCGTCGTCATGTTTACTCCAGTTTTCTCCAACAGGAGTGCCTGGGGTATCTACTTATTCTTTGCTGCGGTCAACTTTGTTGCCATCCCCTTTGCTTATTTCTTCTACGTGGAAACCGCTGGTCGTGATTTGGAGGAGGTTGACATCATCTTCGCCAAGGCGCATGTCGAGAAGAAATGGCCCTTCCAGATTGCCCAAGAGTTACCTAAGCTCAGTCACGAAGAAATCCAACAACATTTGTTTGATTTGGGCCTTGGCGCCTCGGATCAAAGCTCTGCATCGGACAACGAGAAAGTAGAGATTGGCGGCGGCAGCAGCAGCCCTAATGATACCAGCGCATCCCAATAAGTCTGTCAGAGAGAAGACAGTGAGCGATGAGGTTCAAAACTGTGTTTTGCGACCTATCGAGGATACCCAACAATACCCCCTTTTTTGGTTACCACGAAGCCTTGTGGATATAGGTTGCGGCTTTTGAGAGATTCTGTGCAGTCAGGTGCATGGCCATCTGTAGATTCTTGTAGATATACTTTGTTTGACTTGTGAACGTGTCATTTAATTCTGACTTGGAATAGACGGATGCTTATATATGAGAATAGACTCGACGATTGAGAATGAGACACTGATGTTTGCGATATTGTATGTGCTCAACGTTGCTTAGGCATCTCGAGTAGCCGACATCTCTCGCAAGATATCCCATAAGCGCTACCTTCCAACGTTCACCCCTTCGAGCAGCTTGGACTACTGTTCCAGGTTGTACTTGCGTTTCAATTGGCAATACATGCATTGGCACTTCTATCGTTAGCACCATTGTCGACTTGATCATGACTACCATACTCATACCCTTACTTCTTAGTTTACATACGTCCAAAACTCGAAGGATTGTGGTGCTTATTATTTTCATTTGTGAAAACTGGTAAGTTCAAAACTACCCCATCGTTGCTTGGATGATACTTTAGATCAGAACTTCTGACCTTCCATACAGCCAAATAAAAATTCGCCAAAGTGGGAGCCGGCGTGACTTGGGAAACCACCTGGTCCGACATTAGTTCGATCAAATGGGTTAGAGTAACCCTTATTATTTATATATAACGTATTTCACAAGCGAGCCGTCACCCCAAGCGAACCGTCATTTTTCCCGAATGTGTACACAATATTGATTTCAAATCCCAATTTCGAAGCCACATACAAATTATATACAAAATCTAACTACTAGTACAATTAGGATATTGATTTATTTTATGCCCTTTAGTACTATAATTAGTATAGCAAAATTAGTAGCATATAACTGCTTAAGAAGCTGGGAGCTCTGGCTTAGCCAGAGTAGTAGTAATAGCTAGAGGACATATGGGGGTCAAATTTAGCGCGTTATAACCAATAAATATATGGGGGTCAGATTTTTTACTGTACGAGCAATACACATTCTGCCGTTATTCAGTTTTGTTATGTAATCCTCATATTGATCTAACAATCAAGCCCTAACTAGATGACTTGCTTGGCTTCGCAGTGAATACTACTAGTCCTGAACACCATATAGAGGTGCAAGTCTTGTTCAGGTGTCGTACACAGGCCCCATACAACTGGGGTAAAAAGAAAAGTTATACATACCTAGTCCCGCGCCTGAAGAAGAATGAATATATAAAGAAGATAATAAAAGAAAAGTATACTTATCTTAACTAAGCTTATATAGATTCTCCTGAGATCTATCCTCTGGGTTAAGATCAATTAGATCTTTATATATCTTCTTTGCTATATCTTTAATAGTGATTAGATGAGTATTAGGAGCAGTGTTCTACTTAATCTGGGCCTGTATACTAGGAAGAGCTTGTCTGGCGCCTCTGTTGACTGTATCTTGTATAGAATAGTGACTTGCTTAGTCAAGCTATTTGCAATTGGTGCAGCTCCTGCCCCAGTAGCTAGGGATTTGGATATACTAGGTGAATGGCCTGTTATTATGATTAGTATAGCAATATAAACCACAGGAGGTATTAATAAGGCTATAAGTATAGATCAATAGGGTATTTATGTATAATTTATAACTAAATATAATTTAATTAGCTTATAGGCATTAAAGGCCTATAAGATCTATCTCTGTACTAGTAGTACTTATATAATCTATTATACCTTATATTTATTTATTTATTTATGCTTCCATTTTAGAGACCTTTTACCAGTCATAGACTATGTAAGGTCTGCCAATTCCCTTTCAGGAAGTGGACTTAGGCTAACTAAATTTTTAACATATATAACTAGAAATAGGCCAATTTTAGGAAAAGTAATGAGAGCCCCCTATAGGGTGAGTAATAATTATAATAACTCAAAATAAGGAAAAAGCGAGTGTAAATTTTTATAAATAAGAAGCAATAACTAATACATTATTCTTCCTCTAATAAAATCCATTTCCTCGTAGCAATCTTGGCTTTTTT